>JAJMFC010000006.1:0-139979 GCA_030574475.1 Trigonopsis californica
CCTTTAAATTATCTGAACTCTTCGTTTCTCCATTTTATTCATTCTTTCATTAAATTTCTGCTGGTTAAAATACAGTATGGAATGATAAACTGTCTTAAAAGTCTCATGTTATTTTTTCGTTCTGTTGTCGTTGTGCTCTTTTTCTTCATCTAGGCGTCGTCAACATTATATACTCAAGTTTATATTTCAGCAAATTGGGAAAACAATTATTATTATTTACAAAGGAAATTAAAAAATTTTAATAAACTAAACTTAATAAATTTTTTTTTAAAGATTCTCTAATCCTTGCTCTAATAATGTCATTGCATTTGCATATCCTTTTAATTTTGATTTGATATAACTCGCCAAATCCTCAATGGAAACATCTACTCCGTCATCTGAACTATCTCCTTTACCAAGTTCTTTCACTTTAACGATACCCTTTGTGAATTCATCCTGACCGAGAATTACAGCCAATGGGCATCCAATCTTATCTGCAGCATCGAATTGGCCACGCGGTTTCACTTTATTTTTATACTGAAATTCTGCCTTTATATCATGATCCCATAGAATCTTTGCAATTTTCATTCGTTGTGGTAAAAATCCTGTCCATTCTTTGCCACCACCAAATGCCATAATATAAACTTCTGTATCTGTAGAACGGACTTTTGAAAAATCTATATTGGCTTTGATAAGACTGAAGAGACGTTCAACACCAAATGAAATTCCAACACAAGGAACTTGAGAATTCTTCTTGCCAGATGCAAACATGCCTACTAATTCGTCATATCTTCCACCGGCTGCAATAGAGCCAATTCCAACATATTCAGAAGCATCTTCGTCAGGATCAGTTGGCTTCTTCTTCCCATTCATCTTGGAAGATGTCTCTGGTGGAGCTGAACCAACTGTTACACATTCATAAATAATCCCAGTATAATAATCAAGTCCTCTAGCTAATGACATATCGAAGCTGACCCTTTCAGTTATTCCGTAGGCATCTAAATAATCAAATAAGATAGCCATGTCTCTTATACCTGCCGCAGCCGATTCGTTCCCATTTAACCTTTCATCATTTTGTAACTTCTCAAGCAAATCGCGACGTCCGTTCAGCTTGACGTATTCACCAATCCGATCAGCCACTTCACCAGATAATCCTTTGTCAACAGTCATTTCATGACGCACAACTTCCCACGGAGACTTGTCTAGTTTATCCACAGCACTGCTGATTTTACGTACATCCTCTAGCGGTACACCGCAGACTTGGAATATACCATCCAAAATTTTACGATGATTAATTTTGATTGTAAAACCCTTAATACCTAGTGCAGTAAGGACTTCGTTTCCAAGAAAGAGAATTTCAGCATCAGCTACCATCGGATCAGAAGTTCCAGCAAAATCAAAATCACATTGGTAAAACTCTCGCATCCGCCCTTTAGTCATTGCTGGTTGATCGCGACGATATACCTTGGCAATGTGATAACGTTTAATATTTTGTATTGTCGGGTTCATTGCTAGATACCTAGCAAATGGTACAGTAAGGTCATACCTAAGACTGCATAGCTCCCCACCTTGGTCCTGTAGATCATAAATCAATTTGGAGTCCTCGCCATACTTGCCAGACAGTATCTCCTTTAACTCAAATACTGGTGTGTCGATAGTCACTCCACCGTGGCGCTTAAAGACTTTAGTAATGGTATCAAAAATCGCAGATCGAAGAATCATATCCTTATCGGCCCAATCTATCATAACATTTAAATTAGAATATAAATTAAACACCATTAAAAAAGAAAAAAACATTCCAATAACAAGTACCTTTGGTTCCCTTTGGGGTCTTCAAAGAGAATTGCTGCCCTTTCGATTTGCCCCCAGCCATTGTACAATTATTTCTATTAATCCTTTGAGCCTGGAAATTCCTCTTGAATGTTATGGAATATCTGTTTATCGCTAATCTTTTGGCAATTCCACTACAGAGCATTCGACGCCCAAGTCGAGAAGTTTGAATTTTTTCTTTCTCTTTTAGGTTTGTCGGTTTATCGATGACTACTAAATTAGCGTGAGGCTTTTCGAGGAGGGTAACTTCCTTATTCAGCATTGTCGAGGTTACCAATCGATGAACCTCCGAAGTTTGTCTGTTTATATATACCCTTAAGCAGCAGATATGTCCGTCATTGAAGTTACTGATATTAAGGAGAAAGCTGAAAGAAAGCTTTTGGATCTGCTCCAGGAGGTTTGTGGTTTCATTACACTACAATAGCTCGCCAATGAACCCAATACTAACATCTCATCTTACAGGTTCAAGGGCACAAACTGTTAATTCTGGACTCTGATCTTTCTGGCCCACTATCTCTGATTGTTACATTCAGCGTGCTACAGGTAAGTCTACAAAGAATTTGTTTTTTTTCATGTGCTTCTCGTTTAACACGTTTCTTTTTGTCCAGCAACATGGAATAGACAAAATCTACTACCTACATGACGGCCCTCCACCGGATACATCTTCAAGTCAGATCAATCTTGTCTATCTCATGCGCCCAACCGAGCAAAATATCAGTTATCTAAATAGTGAGCTATAGACCAGTGGGGTTTTGCAGTACGATTATGTGTGATGATAAGCTGACTCGACCTATTCTAGGTCATATAAAGAGATTATCATCAATACAGGGAACAAACTATGATTTCACTGTTTTGTTTACACCAAGGAGAACTTTAGCGGTGGATCTGCTTCTAGAGGAAAAGGGAATAGCAGGAGACATTAATGTGTTAACTTTTCCTCTAGGATTCATACCAATGGACGACGACCTCCTTAGTTTAGAATTGCCAAATGCAGGCGTTGAAGATCTGTACCTAAGAGGAATTAGCTCTCCAATATATCATTCTGCGTTAGCTTTACAAGATATTCAGGTTTCATATGGTGCTTTTCCAAGGATAACAGGCAAGGGCAATAATGCACGCGAGATGGCAGACATTCTCCGCCGACTACAAGAAGAGGCAGATGTTTCCAGAAATTCTATTGAGAAAAATCAACCAAGCAGCTTTTTGCTTGAAAGGTTAATCATTATTGAGAGATCGGATGATTTTATTTCGCCATTGCTCTGTCAATTGACGTATGAGGGTCTCATTGACGAGTTGTATTGCATTAAGAATGGTAAGCCATGTTTTAATTTTCAAAATCTTACTTAGCAAGGCACTAAAGGAAATTTTGTTTTATGTATAGGCCAAGTTGAACTTCCAAATAGCATAGCCGCCCCTTCGCAGGAGAATGAAGTCTCAACGGGATCATCATCGTCTTCTACAAATCCTCAAGGACCTGATCGTCGACGAACCAAAAAAGTTTCATTGGACCCAAGAGACCCTCTTTTTAGAGATTTGCGAGATATGAACTTTGCTAGCGTGGGAACAACTTTGAATAAAATAGCAAAGAAGCTTAGCGAAGACTACGAAGAAAGGCATCAAGCCAAAACAGTCTCTCAAATTAAAGAATTTGTCAACAAATTGGGTAGTCTTCAAACAGAGCATCAAAGCTTAAGGATGTGTAAGTTGTACCATCTTTTCTTCATAATCTACTCATGGACTCTCTAACTTTTCCTTTAGATACCGCCTTAGCCGAAGCTATTATGAACTTCACCCAAGGAGAAGCATTTAATAAGAGTTTAGAATTCCAGCAAAGTGGGTATTAACATTTGCCGGCAGTAATCTTCTGGCTACTAACTTGTTTTTTACAGATCTGGTTGCCGATGGGCTAAATATGACGATATTGCATCGAATATTTGAAGAATTAATATATCAGAGGATTGGAATAAAATCAGTGCTGCGCCTTTGGTGTATAGAATGTCTCATCAATAACGGAATGAAGGATAAAGATTTTGCATTCTTCAAAACCATTTTTCTGCAGGCTTACGGTTATCAACACATACTAACACTCGAAACTCTTATGAAAATGGGACTTTTATTTCCGAGGTCCAAGCCTCCAAATAGCTTTTCATTTTATAATCTGCGCAAGCAGTTGCACCTTGTGGTAGATCAGCTTGATGACCAACAACCTCAGGATATTTCCTATGTCTTCTCAGGATACGCGCCATTAAGTCTAAGGCTGGTTCAAAGTGCTCTAGACCGACGAACAGAGTCGAAAGGTTCTAGAAGTAGTACCTCAGTCCCCGATTGGAGAAATGCTGATGATATACTTCGAAACATTCCTGGAGAATCATTTGAGTTACAAGGGACTCAGACACCTACAAATGCTGGCCTGTCTAAAGGTATTTTTTTAGAGTAATAATGTGGTTCTCATGGATTTTGAACTTTAATAGGCTGACCTGATTCCATAACCTATAGGATTATTACAAGCAGATACTTCGTCGACGAGGGCTACAGTATTGTATTTCCTAGGCGGAATTACCTACGCTGAAATTGCAGCAATAAGATTTCTATCAAAGCAGTTGAAAGGTAAATACAAAATTCCAAGTCTTGCACAAGTTTCTTTTTTCTGGTCCTATACTTACTCTATTAATAACTAACTAGGCCCAGGTGAAATACTCATTGCTACTACAGGCATCATTAGTGGAGACAGAATTATGGACGTTGCCCTTGCAAGCACACCAGAGGTGCCATTGAGTAGCTAACAACGTCTCAAGGTCAAATAAATTTATGTCTTTTCATACGCAATAAGAAGTCGCAAGCTGAAAGGTAGGGCAGGGTCTGTCACAGACACTTCATCCCCTTCTTCAACTAGATCACACATCTTCTTTTCGAGATTTGGTCTAGTAACCTTCTCAATAGCAGGCGGAGCTTGCATGTAGAGATTCCGTGTGGCTGTAGTAAATGACGGTCGTTTTAGATTTCTGAAACAGGCAAGTCTTTGTTAATACAATGGGATATTCGAGTAGCAAAAACAAAAAGAAAAACAGAGTTTGATTGTACTCACGTTTCCTGAGATTGTCTTAATTCATCAATAAAATCTTGCAGCGTTATATCTGGTCTTGTGAGATATTCCTTGGGCCTATTTCCGCATACTGGGCAATCTTCCTTCTTTTGATGTTCAAATGTAAAAGTATATACTGAGTCATTACCAGTATACATCATATAGTTGGAGAGATATGGGTTGCAAGTCGTAGCGATTTTGAATGCTTCATTACAACATGAGGCTATTGAGGCTGTCAAAAAAAAAGGTCTCGCAAGTTTTAGAATAGAAATATTCGCATATCATAACTTACCTGCAATGATAGCATTTGTAGATGCGATGGCAGGTATGATGTTTTTCACCACGCCAAGTGTTAATTGATAGGTTACTCCTTCAATATTAAACTCTCGAGCTCTTTTTGAAGCAGTCTTAAAGAGCCATTCGATATCCTGAGAATTATCCGTATCTAACTTGCGGTCTTATCACAAGGGTTCAGACAATAGATTAGCACATAATTCGCATAGAGAATAGTACATGAGACATCTTTGACATATATATATATATATACCTTTGTGAATTAATGGCCATTCGAGTACACTCGCCCACTCTATACAATGTTCCGGCAGTCTTGGCGTATTGGCGATTGTACATATAGGATAAGTAGTTTGCTTTCCAAGCATGTCAAGAGAGCACTCATAGCAAGAGGTAATAGTGGGTAAAATGACTCGGGATTGACCTTTGAAGCCTTCTGTACCCCCGTCGATCAAAGGCTTTAGCGATTCTGGATTGTTCATATCAACCATATTTACCAAAGTGGCATTAATCCACCGTCTCGCTTCGACACTATCTAATCCACATAGAACCATCGTGAATTGCATGTAATACTGTTCATCCTTGTCTTGAATACGACCAAAGAAAGGTGTCACCTTAACATCTTTGACCCTATTCATGATAAAGTCAGCAGCCACAATAGCTTTAGAACGACCGACATCACTAGCCCGAAAGAGAAATTGTCTGTTGAGATTCGAGATATCTATCGTATCCATATCGATTACATGAATATCTTTGAACCCCGACAAAGCTAAGTCCTTTAAAATTTCACAGCCCAAGCCGCCTGCTCCTCTGATCAACAAAAAAAACAATACATCAGTATAACAATATCACAAGGAGATGTCTCGACCATGTTCAAAAGGGAAGATAACTAGCGAAACGGCGTACATGACTCTATCTCACAAATTGTTAGAGGATATAGTTTTATGCAAGACCACACATATCAGATGTGCCTTACAATATCTTTGCACTTTCGAGGAATTCGATGACTGAAGGGCCTGGGGTAAAAGCCTCGTCGGCAAAAGGGCCATTTCTCAGGAGGATGTTCTCTCTGTAAGATTCAGTTATATTAGCTTTCTTACTCAACACCACATTAGACCATTTCATGACTAACCCGCTTATAGGCTCTTCGACATGAGCCATCTTATTTGCTCGGAAATTCTCGCTGCGGCCCAGATCCTGTGCAATAGTGGAATCTAAGGTACGCTACAAGTTGTCGACTTCTTGTAATCATGATCTGTTGGGATATATACGCCGCACCGACTTGGAGATCTGTTTCCTGCTACCAGGATCAACGTTATTATTAGCTGAATTTCTCCCCTGTCGGGTATCATCAATGTCTCTAAAATGGCTGGATTATTCCTCTAGGCGAAGGTTATTAACACTGGTAAAGCGGAGCAGTTATTATCGCTATGCAAGTACTCAGACTCCTAAACTTTATGATGTAGTCATCATTGGTGGAGGCCCTGCTGGACTTTCTCTAGCAGCTGGACTCAGTAAGTTTGACAAGGCACATTTTGGTTGATGAGATTTTTGCTCTAACTGAATCTACGAAGAACATTTTCCGGCATCTAGCGGGCTTAATGTTGCACTCGTTGAAGGATCTGATTTGGACAAAATTCGCAACCACTTTGATCCGCAAGATGAACAGGCAACAATGGAGAAACCATATTCAAATCGAGTCAGCAGTCTGACTCCTGCCACCACTAAATATTTGAAAGGTTCGCCGAGGCGTGGAGGCTAGCATGTCAAATAGAAGCTGACTGATTTATGAATAGAGATCGGAGCGTGGAGTAACGTTATACAAGATCGTGTCCAAGAAGTTCGCGAAATGAGAGTGAGATAATTTAAACGATTTTCTTTTTAATACTAGAGAATATACCTGTTGCTAACGTGGTTTCATTAACATATATAGATATTGGATGGAGTCTCTGGAGCTGCTATTGAGTTCGAGACTGAACAAGATGAACCAATTTCCAGAATGTGCGAAAACTTTAATTTGCAGTTTGGCCTACTTAAGACACTTGAGCACCACAAAAAGGGTCTGGATATCTATAGCAAGACCAAAGTTACCTCAATTAAGAAAACAGGCCAGGTAGATGATTTTGACTTGTCTTCATGGCCCAAAGTTGAGCTGGATAATGGACATTCGTTAGCAGCAAGATTGCTGGTGAGTAATATGATTGCGTTACTATTATATTTGAAATCTAATCAGACCAATTTTTTTTTAAGGTTGGCGCGGACGGTGCGAATTCTCCTGTTCGTAAATTTGCTGGTATAGAATCGCGCGGCTGGGATTATGATACGTTTGGAATAGTCGCATCGTTGGAAATAGATGAACCATGGAGTGAGACTGCTTGGCAGAGATTTCTCCCTACAGGTCCTATTGCACTGCTGCCTCTCCCTGATAGGAAAGCGACTCTTGTTTGGTCAGCTAAAACTCCGTTAGCTAAGCATCTCCTAACCCTCTCTCCGGGCGCCTTGAGTAAAATGATCACGGCTGCATTACATCTGTCGACTGTGGATCTCGAATATCTCTCGAAACTTGATGATGCTGACAAAATAGCAGATGAGATTGAATGGCGACTATCAGTATTACCAGCAAACTATGATAATGTGACCCCTCCAGAAGAGATTAAAGTTGTGGAAGGAACTGTAGCTGGTTTTCCTCTAAGAATGCGCCATGCAGATTCATATATAGCGGAAAGGGTCGCATTGATTGGGGACGCGGCACATACAACTCATCCATTAGCTGGGCAGGGACTTAATCAGGGACAATCTGATATGCAAGCTTTGGTTAGTACAATTAATGATGCCTTGGGGCATGGTCAAGATATTGGTTCCTTGTTATCCCTAGAACCATATTGGGCTGCAAGCTACCCACGGAATCATGTCATGTTAGGGGTCGTCGATAAGCTTCATAAGCTTTACTCTACGGATAATCCTTCGGTAGTATCTCTTCGGAGTTTCGGCTTAGATGTTGTGAATCAACTTGATTGGTTTAAGAGTCTCTTGATGAAGGGAGCTTCAGGCTAAAAGGCGCAGTCATTGATCTCAAAAGTGTTCCACCATGACAATATTATGATGCAACTATAGATGCTCTACTAGTTGTTGCTTGTATGTATTAAGTGATACGGGGAGGCTATGCTCCAAAACAAAACAATATACAGTCTGTAGAGTAACCTGCCGATAGGCATAAGTCGGCACGACAGCCTTCTATATCTGGTCAATATCACAGGGCTGTACTTTGTATTTATGCTGGATTTATCTCTACGGTTGTAGTACTGTGCCACAGCTGAGCCCACAATACCTCCGCCACATTATTGATCCCAACTGTGGCGGAGGTATGGTGGTTATGAAATATCTGGTAACTGATCCCAAAAGCAACCCAAAGCTCATGATGGGGAACGCTAACATGTGACTTTACGCGTCCACTGTTGAATGACTGCTTTCTGTTTTGTCCCAACATCTTGGCACTCCGTATATGACCCAAAAAGTAAGCTTGGCATAAACCTTGAACCCAACGCTAGTCCCAACTTTAAGAGTTACAGCTTAAAGGACAAAGGTGGCATACCTTCAAGGCTAAGTAAAATAAAGATGATATGGAAATGTCACCTGGCGAAGCCACCTTGGCTTTGACGCTTGTCCCTATTGGGCTTAAAATACCCGTTCTGTATTTTCGGTCCCTAGGTTCAATATAGTGAAGCGGGGTAGCGTCAGTTATTGATCCGGGAAGCAACTCGATGTTATATAAAGACCCCTAGATGGCCGATCCAAGTGCTCATTATATCTATCACAAAAGACAGTCTTAAGCATTTGTATTTGATCCTGACAATCTTTTAACGTCATCATGTTTGGACTTATTACTCTCACTTCAGTATTGATTGCCTGTAGAGCTCTTGCTCAAACTTCAGTGCCTCAGTGTATCCAGGGATGTATTGTTTCTGCTGCACTAGGTAGCAGCTGTAGTTCGGACGATATCGAATGTTTTTGCACATCAGATCTTATTTATGATGAAGTCATTAGCTGTGCTCGGGAAGCATGCGACGAAGATGACCTTGCAACTGGATTTTTGGCTGCTAGTTCTTTGTGTGAGAGCTATACTACATTTGCGACTCCAACCGAGATTGCTGATATTGTAGCTACCGCCGTGACTCCAACAATTAATATTGAGCAGAATCAGGAGACTACCACACCTGAAGATACAGATACAGATACAGCAACTGACGAACCTACTACAACTGATGAAGACACTGCTACAGCAACTGACGAACCTACTACAACTGATGAAGACACTGCTACAGCAACTGAAGATCAGACTACAACTGATGAGGACACTGCTACAGCAACTGACGAACCCACCACAACCGATGAAGACACTGCTACAGCAACTGACGAACCCACCACAACTGATGAAGACACTGCTACAGCAACTGACGAACCCACCACAACTGATGAAGACACTGCTACAGCAACTGACGAACCTACCACAACAGAAGACACTGCTACAGCTACCGATGAAACCACTACAACTGGCGACGAAACTGCTACTACAACCGGCGACGAGACTGCCACTACTACTGATGAGACCGCTACTACTACTGGAGATGAAACTACCACTGAAACAGGTACCACCACTACTGCCGCAGCAACAACTAGTAATGTTGCTGCAGGATATGATTCGTCAGCCGCTTTGGGAGCTGCAGTTGTTGCTGTGATGGCTCAGTTAGTTGCCAATGGCCTTTAAATGGATGTACAATTTCAAAATGTGGGGAGGCTTGGGATTATGCTAACGTCCCAAATGGCGGAAAGTAATAATTTATAACTTTTTACTCATAGCTTGGAAAAATTCGTTCTATTGTTTTATTTTATTTTAATTTATTTTATCTTTTGAATGACATATACGGTACACATACATTTTTCAAGCTTATAAATCACTATATACTTTTTTTTTTTCTTCTTTCACGGTCGCTTGTCATTTATTTTTTTTTTTTTTTTTTTGCTCCCATGTATACTGATGTCATATATCTTAAAGCAAATTACTGCTACAATATGCTTTTCTATATTTATGGTCCTTATCTCCTGTCCTACAGTAATGTTGCCTTCTTTGGGCTCGATTTACTCCCAATAGCGGTCATTGTGTAATTAATGCCAATACCAAGAAGTTGAGCCAAGCCTTAGTCGATGGGCGACGTTTATCTATGAATGGTATTAACCTACCTACTACATAGAAAGATGCGAGAACTAGGATCGTAGATACCACGGGGTCTCACCAACGAGCTGCTGGAAAGATGTGCAGTACAATGAATATTGGGAAGCTAGAAACTTTATTTCTGCAAACACAAATGTAAATTAGTGAACAGAAAGATAGTCTGATTATAAAGAATAGTGCACCACGTTCACTTTTTTCTTTTTTTGCTATTTTTATCCACGTGGTGCACTGTTTATTTCCTACAACTAACAAGAAATATTCTCTCTCAGTTTACTTTACTTTAAATCAAGTGGAATAATATACTAATCTAATAAATAAGTGAGATGTAAAGTACCCCAATCCTAAAAGGATTTTGAAAATGTAGAAAACAAAAAAGAAGAACAAAAAAAGAAATGTCATACCTACAATGCTTTCAAAATCGCACCAAAAAAAGAAACACATAATGAAAAGAGAATGGCATGATGAGAAGACTACATACCACCTCCTCCACCACCACATCCACCACCGCCGCCGCAACCACCACCACCACCGCACCCACCACCGCCGCCTAAGAAACCTCCACCTCCACCACAACCCCCGAATCCTCCTCCTGCACCTCCGCAGTTACTCCATCCTCCACATGCTGCACCACCACATCCACCAGCAAATCCACTGCATCCTCCCATTCCAAACCCACCACACATTGCTCCCCAACCCCAGCCAACGGCGCAAGCGGGCATTATAGGGAACATTCCAGGGTAGTAGAACCATGGAGATGCTATCCAAGGAAATAAAAGTCCAGTAGCAGCCATACCACCAAATGCACCAAGACCAAATTGCGAATACCTACCAAGCCCATTAGCCCCAATCCCAGAGAAATCCGTACCACGTCTATCATCGTAGTAATAGCCTGATGATGGAGGCTGTCTTTGGCCTCTCTGAACTTGGCTTCGTATTCGCTTCATGGCTTTTCCCAGCTTATCAACTAAGCGATGGCGAGATCGAGTAGCTTCAGGTGTGTCCAAGTGAACAGCATTATGTGCTGAAATATGTAGACCCTCTCCTTGAGCGTTAAATAATGTATCAGCATTTTGTGGAGGTGGTGGCACAAATTTATCACCATCCTCTGAAATATCCTTGCCCTTTTTGCGAAAGAATCTGTCCTTGACTTTTTCAACCGTAGGTTTTTCAGCCTCTCGTATAGCTTCGCAATACCAACAATTACATTCAGAATATGGTTCTTCGAATTCTTTGTAGTATTTTTTACACGTTTCTGCAAAAGCTTGAGAAAGGTCTGATTCTTCAATTTTGTCATCATGGTCAATCATGGATCCATTCGCTATATTATATACCGAAACTGTACTTCCAGGATCTGAATAGCTGCAAGTATAATAATCTGAATAAGCAACATAGGATAAAGGATCAAGCTGTTGTGTGTGCCATACAAGGTCAATATCAAGAGTAGGAACAATCACTTCTTTGCGATAATATTTTCCCATTAACTGGAAAAATCTGGGATAGCGTATCATACTAGCATTCGTGAGTGTGGCCTCGACAGCAGGAGAATGAAGCCAATCAAATTCACGCATCTTTTGAATGAATACCCCTTGTCGGAAAACAGCTCCCACAAGATCAAGGGATAGACGACTAACATTGCATTCCGTTAAAGATACAGAAGGTAAAAGACAAGATATAGGATTGAGACCCCAAAAATTTCGAACACAATTCCACACTACTTGAGCATCGTAAGGAACTCTGCGACCTTTTTGATCTCTAATAAAACGGGTATATTGGTTCATCTCTATACTACCATTAAGTAATTCAGTGCAGGACTGTAATGATTGTGTTCCCTTGTACCTGGGATCAGCTGACTTTTCGATCAACTGAGATTTGATCGCTAGCTTAGAAACAATAGTGTTAGGCTCTAAGGCTTGAGCTACAGTGTTTCGGGCTTGAAAACTATTCAAATCTGGAACGTGTTTGTTTATCACGACACTTGATCCTGCTATCGTTCCTGGAAGAGGAAGACCTGAAGAAAGTAAAAGACGAAGATCCTGTATGAATATGTCTTTACATAAAGACTCGTATGTGAGAATTCTGCTTTTACACTCTGGAGAGGAGCACATCATCTTAACCTGTGGATCAGTAAAACCTGTTAAATTTGGCGTAGTCCAAGGGATTGGCGTCGGAATAGGTCTATTACATGCGACACAAGTGACGCCAACGGTTTCGGGATCATCCGTCAGATCTGGAGAACATGGTAATCCATAATTCTTTGTTTGTTCCTTAAAGAAATCTTTAGCTGATTGAGTCATACGATACTCTAAGATGTCATCATCGATGCACACGTTTATAGCATCCAAGGGAAATGCAGTTACCCAAAAATCTTTCTTATTATTGCGCATGCAGTCATCAAAATAACGACGAGGGTTTAACATAAAAGCATGCCATACCATCAAGACATCTATAGGTGGCAAGTTGTTTGGTGTAAAAACTATTGGCTGGCTCCCTGGAAGGCCGGATTGTGTACCCATTTTTTCCCATTCATCGACATTGGCATAAGGACGTGGAGGTCCAGTAACTGAAGACCACCATATGAGAAATCTGTATGCAGCCCTCGTCACATAAACCAGCCATATTTTCTCCTTGGCCGCATCCTCATCTGACATGCTAGACGTATCTACCTTAGCATTCTTTGAAGATTGAGCAGAAATTGACTGTCGAAGGTTCTTCACTGAGGAACTAGATACCCCAAACAATCCTTTTCGACTAGTGATATCTTGTCGGAGCTTTGAAAAGACAAATAGTAACTTCAAATGAATAACCAACTCTTGTAGAGAAGGAGCAGTTGGAGGAAGCGATGCTCGAAATGCGCCTGTTCTTGGGTCCCTCGCGCCTCCTCTTTGAAGAATATACTGAAAAGGCAACAGGACATCATTGTCTATTGGATCTGGCTCCGGTACAGTTTCTTCATTATCGCCAGACACCGAAGAATAGGGTGGAGGTTCATCTTTGGCTGCCATTAAGCTTCTGTCATCAACCTCTGACTGATGCTTAGTACTTTGTTGGGAGCTTGGCGCATTGCATGGTTCGGAGGCTCATTAAGTCATCATAGGGTGCACGGCTGACTGATCCGTATCAAAGAAAGAGAACAAGATTCACTACAAGTTTGGCATATTCGTCTTAGTCTATGCGTAAAGCGTGTACTGTAGGTACCTTTTTCGATAAAAGTACCAGGTAGAACCGAGGGCGTCAACTATTATCACTTGAAACTTAAGCTGACCCGATTGCACTAACACAGCCGCTGTGTCATCAGACATCCCTTTCATTCCTACGACCTGCCACTTGTCGAACTACTCACTCGTACTTATATCCGACCTTCTCAAATAATAGGAGCCCAGTAGTTGTAAGGGCAGTAAAAATCTCGAGCGCTCAATCCCAGACTTTGTTTGAATGACTCCAGCATCTTGCTTGATATTTTAGATTCAGAGAAAGCCGAGAAAATTTAGGATAGCAGAGTAAAATCCCGATCAAAATATCGTATCTTGAATATATCGGCTTGCATGTGTAAAATATCTCTTGACCACTTCGGAGGACCACGACCAACACTGGAACAGTGCCTTACCTGGGTTGGCTCTTTTTGATAAAATGGCAACACAAAGCATCGGCTCTCTTTGTCTTTATTCTACGTCTTTACTTTTATTGTCAAAATATGCCTTGAATAAAATTGACTCGTAGCCCATATATATTCTAAGAACTGCTCTATCAACGGATTGAAAAATTCAGACAAATTAATGTCAGTCTCTGCAACGTGAGGATGGGCTTTCCTGTTGCATATGGTTTAAAAAGTCCCATTGAACGCGGATAGCTAGTGCTAGTGCTTCATGGATGAGTTGAATGCCCCTGTTTTTGAGGTTTACCAAAGTAGTGCTAGTTCTCTCTTGGGAGGGTTCGCAAGCAGCTAAATATTTTTTGCCCTATAACCTCTTACAACAACTACTACAACATGTGCTGGTAAATATGGTAAAGGCCGACCAGGAAAAAGTCCGTGTCTTTTTGTCTCTTTTACTTTCTCCGCATGACTCGCGCTACACTTCATTTTATTTTATTTGTATAAATCTAGTTTATTCGAAGCCTCAGTGTGCAAGAAACACGGATTTCCAAAAAAACTTTCTACCCCACGTTGTAATTTTTAGAATTTTTTTCTGCATTTACATTAAGATGTAGGGTAATTACTGCAAATGAAAGATAAAAAATTTTCAAAAGAAAATGCATTCCGATAAAGTTTTGGCCATCTCTATTGTCTCACGCGGAATCTTTATCTTGAACCTTAAAAGTATGGGGAAAAGGGGGATACTACGGACGAGTAAAGAGCTTTCTTTTTAAAGGCCAAACTCATCTAGGCGAGAAAACCCTATACATAAATCTCATGGCAGGGAAAGAAACTATCTCAGCCGTCTCTCGTCTGACTATGATCATGTACAATAGACTTAAAGATCCTACGCTGTGAACAATGAAAACTCGGGATTAAAACTGTCAAAGTCTAAACTCTATCTCGAAATTTTTTCTTCCCACTTTAAAGTAGCAAGTGGGTTGAATTTTTAGTGGCATTTTAAGCTAAGATTGGTAGATAAAGTTGGGTTGAGTCAAAAGCTTGTTTACAAAAAACTTTGCTTTAAGGAGATAATTGCAACGATAATCCCGCTAGTGCTGAGTTAGTAGCAATTAACTTCCTGTCATTGTAACTAAAAGGAATGATTCATCCTCGCCTTTACCCAGTTTGGGAAATGACTAAAGACCGATAGACGAGGTTAATTTTCCGGTTATTTACTCTGATTGGTTGTAGATAAGGAACCGTCTCAGGAACCCCCATGTTGTTCTCATTGGAAGAACAATTTGTATTCCGGTAGAATTAAAAAAAAAAAATTATCTAGGGGCAAAGAAAACAGCGCATACTCGGATTTATTATATAAAATATATTGCAAAGTCCTACCATTTCTTCCCCCCTCCCCAGATATACACTAGCAATAGACTTATCATCATGACTCAATCAAACCAGCCTTTAGAGCCTGAATTCCAGCAAGCCTATACTGAACTCGTCAGTACATTGAACGACTCGACACTCTTCCAAAAGCGTCCTGATCTCAAGACTTGTGTTGATGTTGTTTCCATTCCTGAAAGAATCATCCAATTTCGCGTCGTCTGGGAAGATGATAAAGGTCATACTCAGGTTAACAGGGGTTATCGAGTACAATTCAACTCAGCTTTAGGACCATTCAAGGGTGGTCTCCGATTCCACAGATCTGTTAATCTTTCCATTCTCAAATTTTTGGGTTTTGAACAGATCTTCAAGAATGCCCTTACAGGTGTATCCATGGGAGGTGGTAAGGGTGGATCAGACTTTGATCCCAAGGGGAAATCTGATTCCGAAATCCGCCGATTCTGTAATAGTTTCATGAATGAACTGTCTCGTCACATTGGTGCCGATACTGACGTTCCTGCTGGCGACATTAATGTCGGAGGACGTGAAATTGGTTTCCTCTTTGGTGCTTACAAGCGAAGTGTTAACAAATGGGAAGGTGTTTTAACTGGAAAGGGTTTAACTTGGGGTGGTTCTCTTATCCGACCCGAAGCCACTGGATATGGTCTCATTTACTACGTCCAAAAGATGGTTGAATATGCTTCAAACGGCAAGGAATCTATTGAGGGTAAAATCGTCGCCATCTCTGGTGCTGGAAACGTTGCTCAGTACGCTGCCTTAAAAGTCATCGAGTTGGGAGGAAAGGTTGTTTCGTTATCTGATTCCCAAGGAACTCTTATCGCTGATCCTTCCAATCCTATCAGCGAATCTGATGTTGAGGCTATTGCTGATATCAAGGTTAAGCATCTTCCAATCGAGAATTTGTTGACCGTATTCGAAAAGGGTAAATTCAAGTACATTGCTGGAGATCGCCCTTGGAGCCATATCCCAAAGGTTGACATTGCCCTTCCATGTGCTACACAGAATGAAGTTTCTGGCGCTGAAGCTGTTACCCTTCAAAAGGCTGGTTGCAGATTCCTCGCTGAAGGTTCCAATATGGGATCAACTATCGAAGCAATCGATGTTTATGAAAAGTCTCGTCGATTAAATGACAATCCTATATGGTATGGACCAGGTAAGGCTGCCAACTGTGGTGGTGTTGCCGTCTCTGGTCTTGAAATGGCACAAAACTCTCAACGTGTAGCTTGGAGTCGTGAAGAGGTCGACAAGAAATTACTGGGAATTATGAGCAATTGTTTTGATACATGCATTGAAACTGCTATTACTTACAATAATGAAAAGGCAACTTCTCTCCCATCTCTTGTCAAGGGTGCAAACATTGCTGGATTCGTTAAGGTCGCTGAAGCTATGCACAACCAAGGAGATTTCTGGTAAATCTTATGAGTACCCATCCCCCTTAAAAAATGACATAGGCTCAATCTTTTTTTTTTTTTGCCCGCGGCCATTTTCATGACCAATATGATGCCTTATGCCCGAATAAATAACTTTACGTTTTTTTTTTTTTTTTTTTTTTTTTTTTTTTTTTTTTTTGGAAAAAACAGAGGAAAGAAAAAGGAATTGTTGTTAAAAAAAAAAGCACTTTGATATGATATAGATAATGATTTGATGTTTTGTCAACTTAAAAACCTTGTAGGATATACTGTAGTTCTGTGAAGATGAGGTTGTTGGTCTAAACCTAAAGAGTCAATGTCCGAATCGTGCTTTGGGAGCATCACCAAATTGTCCTGCGCTCAACATTATTATTAATTATTAGCCATAATAATTTCCCACATCAATGGCTCACGAATATTTGTTTAAAGTTGAGATGCACTGTGAAGGTAAGGATTATAGCCTTTCTTTCTTTTTTGTGTTTGCATTATATTTTATTTTTTATACCAGAAATTTACTGACTACGGACCCGAGTTTAGGATGTTCAAATGCCGTTAATCGAGCTCTTGGTAGACTAAACGGAGTTGAAAATGTTGATATATCACTAAAAGATCAGTCTGT
Source organism: Trigonopsis californica (assembly GCA_030574475.1). Taxonomy (NCBI): domain Eukaryota; kingdom Fungi; phylum Ascomycota; class Trigonopsidomycetes; order Trigonopsidales; family Trigonopsidaceae; genus Trigonopsis; species Trigonopsis californica. The sequence goes on from JAJMFC010000006.1 coordinate 17,422, forward strand.
ACGTGTCAAGACTGCTGATAATCTCGATTATGATAATGTTTTCAACACTATCAAAAAGACTGGAAAGGCTATTCAAGAGGGTGAAACTCTCTCATAGAGAGAGATATGCTGGTCAAAATAGCATTAATTGTACTTCAGAGTTAATTATGTAAACTTGATTTGTCATGCCTTAGATAATAGATTTTGGAAAAGATAGCAATCTATACATACGTGTTACAAAAAGAAAAAAAAAATTAATAAAAATCCTGAAAACCTAAATAATAAACGCCTCCATATGATACATATCCAAACGACCCAAATAAACTTACATAACTGTATAAATACTCATCAAGTCCAGCTGCCTTCAGATCGTAGAGATGGTGATGGTTCATCTTGTCCACTTGCGCTAACACTGCTCCCACCTTCAGCATCTGATCCACTAAATGGAGTTATACTCTCTAATAGATGCCTATAAATTTCTTCATTTATTGATGCAGTATGATCATCCCCGTATACATCAGATATTTGAATATCAGGTGCACCACCACCATCATCCCCTCGATCACGTCTCTCCTTTTCTAATCGTTCACGCCTTTCCTCATCAAAGAGAGCCCTAATACATAATTTCCCTTGTTCTGAACGAAAATGACGACTTAAAGCATCTGCACGGGCAAAACTTCGACCACATCCCCATTGTGTTACATTATCTGCAAGGTAACCAAAGCAACGATACTTTCGCTCTCCTGTATGTAAATTCTCATGACGCTTCCGATCATGCGCTCTAGAAAATGATTTCCCACAATTGCGACATGAGAATGGTCTCTCATTTGCATGAGTCCTCAAATGCGATTGAAGATTATATGCTCTAGTAAACCTACTTTCACATAAAGGACATTCATAATTTGCAGGATGTGTGCGCACTGGACGTGAATGTTTGTTTCCTGTCGCTAATTCAAGAAAATATTCCCGTGATGAATGTGAACGCGATCTCGATCGCGCTTTTCCACCACTATTGGCGCTGCCACTGCCACTTCTTGAGCGACTTTTAGAACTCTTGCTGCTAGAATCGTCCTCTTCAATGGAAAGAAATGCAGAGTGCCTTCTTGCTTTTGATGATGACACATCACTATTCTTTTCCTTTCCAACTTGAGGAGATTCATTGTATCCATATCTGTTAAAGTTACCAGGAGTAGAGCTACTCCTTTTTGTTGGACGCCCGCGCTTCTTTTTAGTTTCTAAAAAGTCTTGCTCCGAGTTGGGCAAAAAGTTCAAGACTTGACAGTTTTTGTCCATTTGAGATCGATTCACGCTATCATCACTCTTCGCCCCAGGCGAGTAAGGACTTGAACTTTCAGTATCAGAGAGACCAGAAGATGTATATTGAGGCGACGAGACAAAACTGTATCCCTGAGTATTCGGTACCTGTAAAGTAATATTTTGGTCCTGGTTATATGATGATTGTTGATATATAGGTGGGGCTGGGGATCCCGAGTCAGCAGAAATAGTGCTATCAAAATCATCCATTGCAGGTGATATAGTCACTTGAGGAACCTCATTTTCCCTTGTAAACCCATTTGAACGCTCGTTTGAAGCATCAGGAAGTAAAAATTTCAGAAAATCATCGCCAGAGACAACACTCGGCGCAACTGAATTTCCTGCGTCATTCATATTCCCATTATTTTGTTGACCATCTGAAAAATTAAGATAGCCAGAATTGAAATTATTGTAATCAAAAGAAGATGAAGATACGTTATCTGAAGTATTTCCCGACTGTATTCCAGCTTGAAAATCTGGATACACAAAAGAGGATAAAGCTGACACGTCCGACCTTTGAGATAGACTAGATCCTGACCTTGGAGGGAAGGCGTGAGGAGACAAATAAGGATTTAAAGTTTCAGCAACCGACGATACATCGGAACAAACTGAATGTCGGCGGGAACCTTCATATTGAGGACTTACATAGCCACACGAAGTATCCGGTATCTGTAAGTTTGAAGATATATCCCCATCATATGGGTTAAGAGTTTGTGTTCGACCTAGATTATCGGTCTTTGACATGGACGACTGTGGAGTCTCATGCCCACACGACAAAGATTCTTCTACCTCAATATCAGGCAAACAAGGCTTATTTTCATTATGACCTTCAATTCGATTGTTGTCAATATAATTGTGTCCGAACTTGATATCGCTGTAATACATTGTTGATGCGGGGTTGCCAGAACTTTGCTGGCCTTGTTGTGTTGCTGGTAAGTTATAATCTGGTAATTGGGACGTCTGTGTATCTATATTTTCGAGGTTCTGAGGCATTGAATCTGGATTCCCGAATTGTGGATCAGGGTTAGATGATTCTAATATCCGGTGGATTTCTCGAAGTTCAGATTCCGTCACTGATTCTTCGGAGGCAGCAGAGCCATAAAATTGAGTACCATCTATGTCCATTCTAGTTCCAGGCCGTATTTAGAAATGAGATAAAAATATATCAGTAATTAAGTAACCACGGTGGGATATGATGATGGTATCCTTTGAGCTTTCGCTTACACTATACTTTACTGTGATCACTCAATTTTCTTCGAGATCGATGAGGTGTTTAGTCCCAAGTCCATATCATCACGTGATATTAAGAAAAGGAAAAAAGATATCGAGACGAACATTGTTGATTCACTCCTGTCTATTATCGAACCAATATAATGTACTATATATATAAGTCTATCGCTGTTGATAATGCTTTTGCTATATTGAACTAATCTCATCGAAAGCTAGTAGACAGCAAGTTTGGATTGCTCCCAGCATAGCCTTCGATAGAAGTGTACTAAGTGATATTTATTATTATGCATGTTGTCCCCTTTGTTCGAGACAGACTCTTGCAAAATATGTTATATGGGCTTAAAATACTATACTACCCATAGAAGCTTGAAGCAGACTGTCTAAAAATGCGATCCTAGAAAAGATTTTCTGCTTATTCTCGGTTAAAGGATGAGTTACGTCTCTAATAATATATACTGTACAACACCTCAGGATAAGTGTAGTGTAGCTCTAATATTATGAGATGAATCAAACTACCAAGTTGATTTGGGAAAAGATAGTTTCAGGTCCGACTTCCCGCTTGAGACCTCTCGCCGAAAATTAGTCAGGCATCCTCAACTCTGTCCTTGTTCTGGACCCCGATCTAAGTTGTACAAAAGCCTCATTCCGTTTCCAGCGCATGAGACGTAATCAATTATAATCGAGAGTCCGTTATTTATGGGCTCTGGGGAGATTGGTTTCTTGTAGTTTAACAAGACAAGAAACAAAAACAGCTTCTACGATCTACAAGTCAGAGAATCAAGTCTCTCATACCAGTTAGTCTCTATAAGTACATCGTGCTTATATCTATAGACAAACTGAGTAATATAATCCCAAATTCGCTTTCCCTTCATTGCTGTGAGTCCCCGGTTATATACTTGTCTTTCAGCATCGTAGCCTTGTGTGGTTGTCCTTGGCAACTTTTTGGAGTCCCCAGTATACTCAATGAAAGAAAATAGTTACCCTGCGACCAATACACCCAACGAAAACTTTTATACCACAGTCGAGGAGAGAACACTATCCAGAGCCAAGACAACATACAATAATCATGGCGTGGAAGCTATCAGAAGAATCCAGAGTACGTTAATTGAAGAATTCAGTTCTTTTCAATACTAACTAAAATTTTAGGAACGGATTGCAAGAATCATTGACATCTCGGCCGTCGCTATTCATTACGGTTGGATTCCCTTCATCGTATATTATGGATGGAAGCAATCTGTACCCAAACCCTCTGTGATCAGACTACTGTCTCCTTTACCCGGCCCTTAAATAACATCTACTTTTTTTTTCCTCTCGTATCATTGGCAGTCGGCTTTCCATTAGATGGATGAGGGAGGGAAATCTCACTTTTCCTTGCTACTACTACGCTTACTGCTTTCTCAATGTACATAATGAAGGCTGTGCTTACGTTTATATGGTATTCTTTTTCCACCTTGTTCATTAGATTCATAAATTATACGTAATCGATACTGGCTTTTTCTTTATGTAACTGTACCTTCTACTGTGGAGTTATATGTGGGGTGATGTAGTATTAATTATCATAATAAAATTAAATCTATAAAAGTTTGATGTACAAACAGGTATCAAGACCATTAAAAACGGAAAAAGAAAAAAGTAAAAAGAAAAAAAGGGCAAACAGAACGGGACCAAAGCAGCTTTAAACTCAAAACAATCGAAGTCATATCTAGAAAAGCAAAAGTGACAAAAAAAATACTAAGAAAAGTGACATAATGGATTAGCAAGAGCACATTTCGCAAGATTCCGGGTTTGCGATTGAGCATGCAAGAACCTTTTCATTAAAGATATCGTAGTCAGATTTGTTTTGACTGTCTTTGTCAACGATTCCCACCTTTGATTCATCTTCCGATGTACTTTGAGAATCAGAATTAAGCTCTCCCATAGATTTTGTGAGTATCTCAATCTGATTGGGCTTGCTAGTTTGAAGAGGAGATGCTGTTCCTGGACTATTGAAACGACTAGTAACTTGTTTATATTGACGTCTGTGAAAGTTACCAGTCTTTGAGACATTAACATCTTCAACTTTAAGTGCCTCCTGGTCAACAGTGAATTGGATCGGAGCACTTGCAGCCTTTGTACGCAAATAGTACATTCCAGTCTTGAGACCTTTCTTCCAGCCATAGAAATGCATACTCGTAAGTTTACCCATAGTTGGCTCTTTCAAATGGATATTAAGACTTTGACTTTGATCGATGAAAGCAGCTCTGTCAGCAGCCATATCAATAACGGCTTTCTGAGAGATTTCCCATACAGTCTTGTAGAGCTGCTTGAGCTCTTGAGGGATATTTGGCATATTTTGGATAGATCCATCTTCAGCAATTAATCTATTCTTCATTGAATCAGACCACAATCCAAGCTCTACCAGATCACGTAGGAGATAGGGATTAACAATCTGGAATTCTCCGGCCAATACTCGTCGAGAGTAAATATTTGAAGTATAAGGTTCAAAACATTCATTGAAGCCCATAATTTGAGATGTAGAAGCAGTTGGCATAGGAGCAACAAGTAAAGAGTTCCTGAGACCATGCTTAGCAAGGTTGTCCTTTAGAGTATCCCAATCCCAAAGATCGGTAGGTGTGACTCCCCAAAGGTCATACTGGAGAAGGCCTTTAGATGTAGGAGAGCCCTCGTAATTTTCATAGCATCCGTATTCTTGAGCCAGCTCAATAGACGTTTCAACAGCAGCATGGTAGATGGTTTCAAAGATCTGTACATTTAATGCACGAGCCTCAGCAGAATCAAAGGGAAGGCGCAGAAGAAAGAAAGCATCAGCAAGACCGATAACTCCAACAGCAACAGGTCTGTTGCGCATGTTTGACCTTCTGGCAGCCTCAACAGGATAGTAGTTGGCATCGATAACCTTATCAAGATTGCGAGTTACTACTTTAACAGTATCATGAAGCTTCTGGAAATCATACCATGACTTCTCATCATCATGATCAACAAAAGTAGGCAGAGCAACGGAGGCTAAATTGCAAACAGCGACCTCATCAGGAGCGGAATATTCAACAATTTCGCAGCACAAGTTAGATGATTTAATAGTACCAAGATTCTTTTGGTTTGACTTCATGTTACAAGCATCCTTATATAGCATGAAGGGGTTTCCTGTCTCAGTCTGTGCTTCAAGAATATGATACCAAAGCTTTTGTGCTTTTAGTACTCGTCGAGCAATTCCTTGTTTCTCATACTTTGTATATAGAGCTTCAAACTCATCACCGTAGACGTCAGAAAGACCTGTTGCTTCATTTGGGCAGAATAAACTCCAATCCTCGTTTGCCTCAACCCTCTTCATGAACAGATCAGGAATCCATAAAGCGCAGAATAGATCCCTAGCTCGAATTTCCTCTTTACCATGGTTCTTTCGTAGATCAGTGAAGTCAAATATATCCGCATGCCAAGGTTCCAGATATATAGCGAATGCTCCGGGTCTCTTGTTGCCTCCTTGATCAACATAACGAGCAGTGTTATTGAAGACACGTAGCATGGGAACAATACCATTTGAAGTACCGTTTGTTCCCGCAATATAAGATCCAGTGGCACGAATGTTATGGATATGAAGACCGATACCTCCAGCAGTCTTAGAAATCTTAGCACATGTCTTGAGTGTTTCATAGATCCCGTCGATAGAATCTTCTTGCATAGCAACAAGGAAACAAGAAGACATTTGGGGCTTTGGAGTGCCAGCATTGAACAGAGTGGGGGATGCATGAGTGAAAGCTTTCGTAGACATAAGATTATATGTCTCAATTGCACTTTCAATATCGTCACCGTGGATGCCAACTGCAACGCGCATAATCATGTGCTGAGGACGCTCAGCAACCTTTCCATTAATGCGCAGAAGATAAGATCGCTCCATTGTCTTAAATCCAAAATAATTGTACTGGAAATCTCTGTCAAACACAATTGCAGAATTCAATTCATCAGCATTCTTCATAACAATGTCATAAATCTTGTCAGATATCATAGGGGAAGGAGTGTTATTCCTTGGATTGATATAATGATACAAGTCATAGACAACTTGTGAAAACTGTTTTTTGGTTTGTTTATGAAGATTAGAGACAGCAATGCGCGCGGCTAAATTTTTGAATTGAAAAAGTTAGTTGCGACGCGTCATGTTTAGAGTAGAGAAGAGCGTACCTAGAACAGCATAATCGGGATGGGCAGTAGTTAAATAAGCAGCCGTCTCAGCAGCCTTTAAATAGAATAAGCAGTCAGTATATAAGAATAAATATACGCGTCAAATAAATTAACGTACAAGGTTGTCTAATTCGACAGTAGTCACTCCCTGATAAACACCAGAAATCACTTTCTGAGTAATTGCCGCCGGGTCGACATGCTCAGCATCCAACCCATAGCAGAGGCGAAGGATCCTTGAAGTGATCTATATCCATTTATTGAATGTTAGTGATTGAAAATAAGAATAAAAAGAATCCCAGTCGCGTCTTTTATTGAAGTAAGTTTTGCTAGAAAAATTTTCTTACCTTATCAAACTGAACTCGTTCTTTTCTTCCATCTGTCACAACAAGAGTCAGTAAAAGATACTTTCAAGATCTAATTGCTTCCCATACCTCTCTTGTAGACAAACATATTGTGCTAAGGGTGATGTTCTGAGGAGCGTGTGCTATGTGGAAGATACACGCTCTTATAACATTTAGAGGAGAGAACTAATTAGTAAAAATCGCGTGTCGTGTCCGCGGCTCAGACGCGTTGCAACACCGATTTGGGATAAAAATGCTGAAAGCTTGAGCCCTCTGGAACACGTCTTTTGTTTGCATCTTGCCTAAAACGGGTTCTAGGTATTATCTGATTGCCTCTTGCGGGAGTCTCGCGACATTTTCATGGCAGCGCTAATCCTACTTGGATGTTATTGTGATCGTTGTCCATAGGACTTGGTCGAAGAATAGTTACGCGATCATTACTAGAGCGTCTGAATATGCACGATTGTTTATTTCTATTTCTATTTCTATTTGAATTGTTGTCTTGTCTTTATTTGGTTGTTTACTAGGTATCCTTATTAATTTGCACAGTTTTACAACCGATAGAATACTTATACCAATGTAATTCTATTACGCGTAGCACCCAGTATGGGAGTCCCAGACACAAGTCATTAGGTTATTTTTGCGAATTCAAATAACGCGTCTCTTCATTAATTCAAGGCTTATGCAAACTACACAAAATAAACTAACAAGAAGGGAGTAAATTACGATGTCTTTGAGTCTAAGATTACATATGTAGAAGGCAAAAGAGTCTCTTGGGAGAAAATAAAATATTATGCTGAGGTGGAGAGGAGTCAGAATCACCAACATGCAGGCATCGCTCAGCAAATGCATAGAAATGTCTGAGAATAGAATGAAATAAAGTCACAAAATGATGAAGAGAGCGTCTTTCAGAAGGTTGTCGAACCAATAATAGGTATAAGATTTATACCGGAGATGTAGCATTCTTTTGCACACCGTACATTGGCGTCTTACGGTCCGGAGGGTGGTCTGCATCCTGGCCTGGGTTGGCTGTCTCGAATCGCAGATATTTCAGAAGTCCGTAGAGACAGACAGCCATTCCAGTTCCAATTATAGGTCCCACCCAATAGATCCAGTGGTAACCAGGAAAATACCTCAGGGCAACTGCAGCACCTAAGGATCGTGCAGGGTTGACACCAGTACCAGTATAGTAAACTCCAAACAAGTGATCAATGAACAATGTCATACCAATGCCAAATGGAGCCAAAAAGGTTCCTCGGTGTTTCTCGACGGCAAGTGCCAATACACTGAATACAAGTTGTGCAGTCAAGAAAGCTTCTAGCCACATACCCTGAACTCGATTCATGCCTCCACCTAATGCATCGGCAAACAGAACAGGACCGGGTGTAATAGCTTTAATTACACCACCTGCAGCCATACCAGCAATAAGTTCGGTGCACATTAGGAGTATTCCACGCACCGGTGTGATGGCACCGACTAATGTCAATCCTAGGGCAACGCATGGATTGAAAAGACCACCCGAGACACGGAAGAAACACCAGACAGTAACAAAAAGAGAAAAGCCAAAACCGAGAGCAATCAATATAATCTGACCAGGGTTAGAACCAGTTTTGCTCAAGTTCGGGTCGCTATTGGCAATTTGAACAATGCCAAAAGAATAGAAAAGGAACATGAAGGTACCACAGAATTCACCAATGACAGACACTAAATGATTTCTAAACGGATCACCGAAAGGAAAGTCTGGAAGGTAATACGGTCGTCCCCGAAAATCATAACGCTGCCCACGTGGAGTTGACCGCAACGTCGGTAGAAATGCTGGTTGTTCAGGTGTATTAACTGCATAAGGAGCCGCTCCTTGAGCTGGAGGACCATTTTCAGAAACTGTTTCCTGAGGTGAAGCCATGATTGAAATGGCCTGTCGCTATGTGATGCTCTCTTTTGAGGAGGATTTTGTCGCCGACGAGAAAAAGAAAGTTGAAAATTCTAAGAGAATAATTCAGGGGCATGGTGTGCACCCTATTATAGTCTATTAGTATTGTCTACCCTTCCTCATTCACTCGGCCGTACCCTGGATTCGACCATACTGATTGGGACGTCCCTAACTCGAAGACTCAGCATTTTCTGTTTTGTCTCGAAACATTGTGTTTTCTCCCCGAAGCCTATCTACTAATGGCATATTCGGGGGGAACTGCACTAGGCCATTTTAGGCTTCTCGTTTCCTCGCTTGACATGATGCATTCGTTCGAACTCTATTTTACATATTATTTTTTAAACGTTCCTTCTGGATCGGCCGTCAACTATTTTCAAATTTTAACACATAAACTCAACCTAACCCTCGAAGCTTTCTACGATAATGCTGGTGAAAGGTCACACGCCCAAGACAAAACCACTTTGTAACACTGTAGATATCGTCATCAAAATAAATTTGATATAGCTTCCGCTTCACACAAAGTAAAACTTGTTGTTTCGGGGAAACGATGGGGTTCGAGATGCCCTTCATTTTTTTCCCTTCTCATTATTCCTATTTCGGCTAAACTATTTCATTCAATGAGATACATGACACGGATTGACAGAACAGTCGTCATCGGCTAGAACGCGGCTATGCGGCTTGCAAAGAATTCCAAAGACAATCTAAAACATTCAACAAACTTTAAAATAAAGCATCGTCTTATCATCTCCGAAACTTCATGATACAACATATTTTTTCATTCTGGAGTAAGACGTGATGTAACACATATTCCATCAGGAATATTATCCATAGGAAATTCTTTAAGCATTGTTATGCCCCTAGAGTGTCTATTCAAGGTGCGATAATTTTTGAGATACTGAGCAAGAGTTGTAGAAAGTGTGATGAAAAGATCCTCCTACAGTATTGAGATTATTATTAATTCAATAAAGTCCGAGGGCACGGCGCTTGTACCCAAAAGCGTATAGCGCAAAGTTTATAGTCTATTCTATTTGGAAGTCAAAATATCTGTTATTATAGCTAATTTGAATCCACAGACCTTTTCAATAACCTCTAGACGAGCCTAGAACTTAGTCTACCGAGGAAGAGAACATTTCCTTCACACATCTAATAAAATATAATATTCTTTAAAAGCGGGGCTCACTATTGTCACCATATAAGGCCTGGCTAGAAAATTCATACAGCAATACTTTTAGCTTTCCTTTTCCTAGATGTTACTCCATGGCTAAAAGTATTGCTGTATAAATTTTCTAGCGAGATGAATCTCCATCAGAGACGGTCTGTTTAGAAAAAAGTTCGATGGATGCCTAGATGCCACTAGCAACCTGACAGCTCTCTAGTGGCCGCGCTAAGCCTATTTCTCCAGATTTGGACGTGCCAGGCCTATCCCAATCCGGAATGGTCGTCGAAACGCTTAACTAGTAAAGAATCCAACAGTTTGGACTGTTTACGTACTGCTTACGTAAATGTACTTTGTTTTCTTCACAATTTTGACATCAGCCAGCTATACTATTCCATAATCATGTACTGTTTAGTACAGTTTTCAAAAAATTTCTCCAGCTAGCTATGATAAATAGGAATATGAACTATTGACTTAGCTATATATATATATATCTTCTTAAAATTAATGGTCATTCATTCCCACGTTTGTCCTTCCTTTTAAGCTCATCTATGAGTACAAGTGATTCTGGGCTAAGCCAAGCAATTTCATGCCGAGGAGCAAATAATCTTGTTTGAACGTCCAGGGTCATGATTTCCCTGCAGGAAGAATTTCCTTCTTAGCGGTATACTACAGAACTCCTCGGTTGCATCAAAAAACTTTGCTTGCATGTGAAATAAAGTTTGTCTCAAACGATGAGAAAACTAGGGAGAAAAATCCCGCTACAGTATTCGTGGTCTAGTCAACAAATTATTGACCTTCAATGTTTTCCAATTTAGGATTCGTACTACCATTTTTGGCGTTGCTAGGACCGAAAAGGGACAATAGAAGGGCATGACAACAACAACAACTTCATGACAAGGTTAGACTAGAAGTGTAACAGGCTCAATGCGGGTTTCCATCATAAAAGGAGAGTAAACTACGGAATAACGTTTATAGAAGACAGATCCTTGAAAATTGGAGTCATCTACTGTAGAAGCTACCTTTATGTGCAACATTAGAGGAAACAACGGATGACTATCCTCGACCCTGTCTGGGGACTTGAGCGGGCCTTGTTGAAGTATCTTTAATCTTCAAAATGGATGACAATGGATTAATTACCGAGCGAGGGAACTGGATTCTCTTGCTTCTCGGCCGGTCTACGATTTTAGTTTTTCTCCAACATAGTGTAGCTTTCCAATGAAGTTGAATGAATAGAGTTTACCTCTACACTCCCATTTCCATGTTTTGCTCGTCTTGTGACACTTTAATACGAGCAGCCAATACTGTAAGACTAACTAAACGCTAAGCGCGCAAATTTGAATAACCATCGTAGTTATACCCATTTTACGTCTTCTTCGATGTCCTCCTGTGTTTAGCAGATCAAAGTAACCAAATGAGTATTGGTTGCAATCTTAAAGGGTATTTGAGTTTAGTGATAATTCTCAACGAGCCTTGCAGATCATGCTGTTAATTTCTAGTCAAGAATCCAACTTCTGCTTTATAATATGAGAAGAAATCTTATAAAAATGTTACTTTGGTGCGAACATTTTTGCTTCTTCTGTTAATATAAATTTTCACAGCTTTAAACCCCGCAGATCATTTTTTTTTTTTAATTGGTTGTTGTTGTTACCATCTATCTAGCAGCTATTTTTACCTCCTTAATCGTGAGGGAATTTTCTTCTCCCAGAGTTAAATCTGCTGGAGTATACTCAAAATGCAGGGGTCTATAGATACATTAGGTATTTGGGAACTGAAGCTGAATGCGGTCGAGAATTGTTTGTAGAGCAAAGTTTATCCATTATCAATAGATTTGAGACGCTAAGATACAATGTTACAATAATCTTAATCATTTTGCAGTCAAAGCAAAAAAAAAAAAAAAAAAAAAAAAAAAAAGAAAAGAAAACCGTTGCTCCACCATGAGCAACGAAAAAAAGAGATAAAAACGCAAATCATCATATACCCGAAAAACAAAAATTTAAAAACAAATCACTTTCACAATATCCAATCGTAAACACACTAAGCTTTGCGATTAACATCGTTAATCGAGCTTCCTGTTGTTGTAGTCTCAATGTGAGCCATCTCAATGTGAGCCATCTCCTCTTTTGTATCGAGGTCAGCAGTGGCAACAGGTGTAATGATTCTCCCGTCAGGATACGAATCCAGTTCACTAAGTACATCGGGATGTCGCTTAAGATTCCAGAACTTCTTCTTCATGAATAGACGACCTTCAAAGACCTCAGTCATACGTTCAACAGGTACACCTTGTGTTTCGCGTATCGTAAAGAAGCAGAATGTGGTAATAGCATAATTGAAAATAGCAAACATTAGGAAAGTCCTCCAACCGATATTAGCAATAGCTAAGGGGACAATTCTAGAAATGACAAAATTAAAGGCCCACTGAGCTGCCATTCCAAGAGCAACACCATATTCGCGGGTTCGATCGGTAAATATTTCCGAAACAATGGTGAAGGGGATAGGACCCCAAGTCATAGAATAAGTAACACAGAAGAAATAGATCATGATAATCATTGCATAGGAAGCACTAGAAGGTGAAGTTGCATTTTCAGGAGGTGGATTAGTAGCTAATATAAGTCCACAAATTAGGACCCAGGTACCCATAAGGAAACCACCAATCAAAATTGGAAGACGTCGACCAAACTTTTCCGAGAAGAAGAGCATGAATATCATTGAAAAGACCAGCTTAACAATACCGTATACTCCAGTTGCAAAAAGTGAAGCTGAGCTTCCAGTGATACCAACTGTTGTAAACAATAAGGGTGCATAATATGTAAAGACGTTGGTACCAGTAAATTGCTGAGCAACCATGAGAGTGAAACCTAAAAATGTCCTCTTCCAATTATTCTTCTTAAAAAGTTCAAGAGCATTTACACCTTCGGTAGCATGAGCTTCCTTGATGCTATTATCAAGCATTTGTTCGTACTCTTCTCTAAACTCAGGATCATCAGTTTTCTTGTTTCGGTAGTAGGCAAGAATCTTCTCAGCCTCTTCTGTACGGTTCTTCCTGAGTAGCCAGCGAGGAGATTCCTTGCAGACAATTGAACCAATGAGTAGAAGACCACCAGGTACCAATTGTAGAGCCATAGGGATCAACCATTGATGACTACCTTCGAGTCCATGTTCACAAGCATAATCAACCCAGTAAGCAATGCAGATTCCCAGAAAGATGGAGAAGGCATACATAGTTGTAAGTCGACTTCGCAAATCCTTGGGGGCGATCTCTGCAAGATAGGTCGGGGCCAACATTGAAGCAGCGCCGACACCAAGGCCTGAAATGATACGGCCACCATATAGAAGTCCAATCTTGTTTTTGGAAACAATTTGCATGATGGCACCAATTTGAAAAACGGCTGATGTCACAAACATACCCCATTTTCGGCCCAGCCGATCTGTTAAAAAAGCCATAAACAAGCAACCGAAAAAGCATCCAGCTTGCAATGTAGCGACAATATTTCCTTTGATGTCTGCAGAGTTTTCAGCATTCATTCCAAAGTCTTCTTGAAAACTTTTTAATTGGACATTTCCCCCAATGAAACCAGTATCATAGCCGAAGAGTAGGGCTCCTGAACAAGCCAGCGCCGCCACCCCATACAACCGATAATTGAAGACCATTTTTAATGAGGCGGTATAGATAATCGATGAACTGACTATGCTTTATATCCAATGCTCTAAAGAACTTTCATGACTACAGAAGAGACGTATATATATATATATGTCCTCGATTTCTATGACTCGTACTTCTGAGCAGTAGCTGTGTACAGGAATGTTCTTGACCCCCCACAAAAATCTTATACTCAGAGATTTGTGGGGAGCGTAACCATTGTTTCGGGATCCACTTACCCCACAAATACCCTTTTCAGGTTTAGCGTCTACCCGTAACAGCTCCATCATAATAGATGAGATGGCCTTCCAATATAGAGCAGGGGCCCAGAGTGATTGGGGGGTGTGAACTTAAAATTTTTTATGTCTCTTGACCAAACATGTATTTGATAACCAATTGGACCGTAATCCAAGACAAGAAGGCGGGGAAAAAAAAAATTGCGAAAAATAGGTGGAATAGTTTAATTTTGGTAAACAGAAATGGAAGTGGGAGGAAATGCCAAGAATCGATGGTAACTTTCCCATTGCTAGTTCGAGGGAAATGTGGGGTTGGGAGTTTTCAACTGATCGACAGCTTCAGCCTCGTCCTCTATCAGCCTTAAAAGTGACCCCCCACGGACAAGACCTCCAGAACACAAACTATCCTCTGGAGAAAGAGCAGCAGTATTATTTTATTCATATGCCAATATGTCAGCTACAATCTTATTGGACATCTCGAAGAGTATGCCATCCGGCCGGCGACTTGTCGATCTCTAGCGAATTAGCGCAATACTTTTCTTCAAGGAATGCTGCCAAAATTTCTATGTCCAGCGAATGCATCCCCCCAATTTCTATTCTAGATGGTTTTAACAAGTCGTCGAGCGAGCGTAGGCAGTAAATCGTTTTGTAGTTACGTAGGTCACCAGATATACCATATTTCGAAGCCCATATCGATAAATTGCGATCAGCATTCGAGGATGGTGTCTTATTTACCTCTAAACGCATTTGCTTTAGTTCATTGGGTTGCTTTATCCGTGCTGCTTCCCGATTATTTCCGGAGCGGGATTTGTTAAGGGTCGAGCCAGGACTGCCCAGCATTCCCTTGTCTAAAACGTATGGCGGGGCTGAGGATGAACTTGGCGGGGCTGATGATAAGCTTGGCGGACAATTAGGTCGTCTTAGTGACCGTGCGGCGTACCGCGGTATAGGAGAACTGGGTATGGGGGTCAAAGGGTGACCCCCATTCTCACGTAGCATTTCGTTCATAGATCTCACCTCTAGCTGCGTATCTGAGCTTTCAACAGAGAACGAGTGAAGCGGGGATAAGAGATTATGATCAGAGGGTAGTGGGGTATCTAAGTTCATAGATCTCGGGGGTGGAGTTCTTATTTTGTTGATTTGAGACCCCTCAGAGTCTCCATTTGAGACAGTGGGGGACCTAAGAACCATTGTACGTTCTGTCTCATCAATTGCAGTGGAATTCAGAACCTCTTCTTCGGAACTTTCCCCCACACAGTCATGCATACTGAAGCTCCATCCAGCTTCTGGGTCAGCACTGGGAAGCGGGGCCTTAGTATTTGTCACTTCCGTATTATGAGATGGCTCGTATAGTTCTTCTTCTGATCCATCTCGAAGAAATAATTGCACGTCTGTCTTTCCTTTAGGGAAGTTGTCGGGACTATTATCGGTAGATTGTACTGGAACCATAGACTCATGAACAGGACTCTTCAAAGCCTGGATATTCGAACTTTTTAATGGTAACGTAGTTGACCTGTTGCGCATGAGAACGTCTAAAGCATCTCTTGAAGGATAAGCCTTGGTCAATACAGACTCCCAGGCACGGACGAAACCTTCACAATCTTGGAATAGAACATCATCCTTCGACGGCTCCACGTTAACATCAAGACATGCAGGAGGGCACTGAATGTGCAAGAAACAAATCTCCTTCATATCTGAAGGTGGCCGAAGTTGGCGAAAGACTTTGAGCAGCTGATTGACTGTTGTGAGATTATTAGCAAGCAGTCTACCATTAATTCCAAAGATCAACACTTTCTTCTTAATTAAAGACTGCGAAGTCTCAGAAAGCTCATGGGGCGCTCGGCTAAGCAAACAATTGAAAGTGTACTCCCCTATAGTCTCCTTGACCTCGGTGAAAACACAGATATTCTTTTGAAAAGACCGGACAGCATAACCGGAAATCATATCTTTGAGCTGTCTTCCAGTCGGGTATGTCATATTATGTGGCTGTTTCCCACTGATCTTTAGAGACATCCGCACATTGAGATTAACTAATGCAAAACGGAAGATCAAGTCTTTAATATCGGCCGTACTCTTCTTTTGATTTTTTAAGAATAGTTTCCGCCTAACAGGCATATCCTTGAATAGATTTTTAACAATGATAGTCGTCCCCACAGGATCAGCTGCTGCCTTGAATCTAATATAAATGATGTTAAACACTGAATATGATACTAGGAAAATTGAACTAAACACCTACCTGCCCGCGATCCCATTGTCGGAAACGCTCCATTTGCTGGCGACCGAATCCTCTTTCGTTCTCGTAGTTAGCTCCATTGAGCTCACTAGCTGAGCAATACTTGAAAGAGCTTCTCCCCGAAATCCTAATGTTGATACAGTCTCCAGATCTTCGAATGTTGATATTTTCGAAGTTGTGAATGGAAGGCACATACTTTCCCTATCGCCGTTTTCATTATATACACCATTTCCATTATCTTTCACGGTAATTGATCCTATTGCTGTGTCGTCAACTTCAATCGAGATATTCGAAGCACCAGCATCGAGGGCATTCTCAACGAGCTCCTTGACTATTGAACAGGGGGTATGAATAGCCTGACTGGATCTCAAGCGGTTGACATCAGCATCTTGCAATTTGCTGATTGGCATATTCTAGGTCAACATGCGTGGTGGGGCTTGGGGTGCTAAATCGCAATGTACTTTTCTTATAATTCAACGCGATCATTTTCAATCTAGATGATTTGGAATTGACTTGACGCGTCTTTGAAAAACGAAACGTCAACGACAACAACGCCCGATAATATTTACGTGAATGCTTTCAATTTAATCCATTTACTTTAAAGATAATCAAAACTAACCCACAAGAAAACAAAATCAAATATAACCGACAGAAACACAAGATAAATCGAAAAAGAGGAAGTAGAAAAGAAATTTAAACGTGCAAAAAAAGAGACAAGATCATTCAAGGAGTAGATAAGACTCCGTTAATAGTAAAGACAACGCCATTCTGTAGGATAGTAACCTTAAGGATCTGAGCAGGCTCAATGCCCGGTCGGGTACTGACGACGTACTCTTTGCCGTCGTCCTTCTTTTCAACAGAAAGAGAATAACCAGCAGCAGAGGAATACGATGGTTGAACAATTCCAATGTCGTAGACGATGTGATTTTGAAGGAAGTTGAGTTCATTTTCGCGGGCAACTGCTTCATCTTCTTTGCTGCCCAAAGAGCTCACTGGTTTAGGGAAGCTCCAGGGTTTTTGAGGAAGTGCCATCATCGCCTCATTGTCAGGAGCAAATATGATTGTGTAGAGATCCGGGTTGTCAAAACGTGACTGTACTTGATCTTGGTTTCGTAAAAGGGAAGCAAAAATACTAACACCTCTGTTGACAACAAGAGCGGAGCCCAATAGAATTTGCGATTCCTTGTCATCAGATGGACCAGGCTTCAGTAGATCCTGGGAAAAGCTTTTGAAGAGGTCACCAAGGGAGTTAATCTTGCTATTGATGGAGAGGCCCCCACCACCTCCATGGGTAGGCACCCGTTTTTCCGAGTTAAGTTTTCCACCTTGGGTAATCTTGTCAAACTGGGGAACATGCTTGTCGCTCAAGCCAATATCGACTTTCTGGCCGCTTTCATATCCAACTAAATCTCCACCTACGCCCCCAGGACCTTGGACCCATTTGCCTTCTGCGTCGGGAACGAGCTCGATAGGATACTCCAGACCGAGTGCGCTAGGCGGGATTAGTAAAGCCTGAGCAACGCTGACTAATGCACAAAACGCTAGAGTGTACCTCATAATATATTCTTGCTGAGTTGATGTATTTTGAACTTGTTATTTCTGCAGTTGAAAGTTAAGACTTGTTAAACAATGTGGTGGTTGTAATACAGTTGGAGATTTTGGTGTCGTTGCTATGCAGATGATCATTTCCGTTAATGTTAACTTATTCATAGTTGTTCTTAACTTAGTCATTTGCCGTGCCTTGGGAATGCTGTTAATTGGGACGTCATCGCATTTAATGAAATTATAGCCGTCCTCGAGGTGTTTAGACAGGACTGTGCTAATTTCCGAAGAAGAGGGGCCCATAACAAATCCAAAGCAGACTAGCCAGGCTTTTCTTTTAAATCATTTTTGGACTCTGCTAGCTGGAGATTGTGGACCATGAATTAGTGGTGTACGGAGAAGGAGCCTTGAAACCTTGAAATGTCAAACACGCCGTTTTCGTTTGAGAACAGTTATTCGACAGACTATGAACATAATCAAAATTTGTCGGAAGTTAGCGTACCTACATCTTTAGATGATTGTATCTATCGTCAACCCCCCGGAAACCCTCAAGATGAGTCGAGATTGGAATATCCCTGCACAGAACAACAGCGAACACAGCAATTTTCGACTAATGTCGATCAATCAGCAAATGATCAGTATAGCTATTGGCTTTCTTCAAAATTCTCGGAGATCGAGCGAGGCGCGGTTCCTGAGCACGAAATGGTCAGTTCTGCACCCTCCAATGAACAACCTCTCAATGCATACCACAGTAATAATACCCTTTTATTGCCCTTTTTTCCTATGGATAATGATGACCTCACTAAAGATCGGGACATAGGTAATCACCTCCCACTTTCGGATACCAATGCTGTCGTCATTCCTCATGTAAATATGGAAGAGGAGGCGCGTGTATCTGGCCAGAATATTGCCAATTCACGAGCCTTTGAAAACTCAACTCCCTCAGACTTTAACAATCTATTAGGACCAAGCTTGGTGAACTGTGATGAGGTTTTAGGATCTTCATTAAATTCACAGTCATTGCACCAGGCACTCCCTGGACTTGTTCCGGGGCAGGACGGTAGTTTTCACAACCTTCCGGCGTCTAATTCCCTTCCTCTCCACAACTATCGACCTGCATATGTTTCCAAGTCAGACAACACCTCAAACGGTTTTTACGTCACGCCAAACGCATTTTCATCGTCTTCTCGGCCCAAGAAAGGACCATTACTGAAGGATACTTATGCTAAATACAACATTCCTGCCGATAATTATCACCAAAAGCCTGAAAGATCTGATACCAAGCCAATTTTCCACGGTGCCTTCGATCATAGCGCTGCTGTTGCGGGATCTTCAATTCCGACCGATATCGACAAGAGCCAGTACTCTGCTCAGTGTATTTTAGCTGCGAAATGCTCGAGATTAGATCCATATAGCCTTTGTCCAGACGAATACCGTACGCTATATTCTTCTCTTGGGTATCTTCATGTCACTACTTATCTCAACATCCGAAATGGGATCTGCCGTCTGTGGCTTTCCAATCCACTCGTCTATGTACATCCCAATGAGGCACTTGGCTGTGCAAGGAATTCTAGATTTTTCAACCTTGCGGGCACAGCATATGAATGGCTAATAAGGAGCGGTCGCATAAACTTTGGTTGTACAGATGCTCCCAAAGGATTGATTCCAATAGAATGTTACACTCGAAGAATAAAAGATAGTCATTCAACTAATAGCCGCAAGACAATTGTAGTAATTGGAGCAGGTTTGGCAGGTCTAGCATGTGCGCAACAGTTGAATAACCTCTTTAAACATTACAGCGGAGCATTTACGAAAGACAAGGACATCCCTCGAGTGTTAGTCATTGAAGGTAGAAAAAGAGTCGGTGGGCGTATTTATTCTATTCCTCTCAATAAGAGTTTTAATAAAAGGGTTGACGTCGGTGCAAGCATCCTGTCGGGAATGGAGTTTGGCAATCCTTTATCAGTGATTGTTCGAAGACAACTGGGAATACCTGTTAAAATAGTCAATAAATCTGTCAAACTTTTTGATGAAGAATCTGGGACCTTTTTATCTCAGAAGGAGGAACAACGCGCACAGCAGCTATTCAATGCATTTCTTGAGGTAACAGGATCTTTTAGGGCTAGTACACCTCCTACCAAAACTGTCGATGGTGATAGTCAGCTAATAGATCAGAGCGAAGATCCTTCTGGACAGGAAGGCAAGCCCATAAAAGTACTTGAAGAAGAACTGGAGCAAGCAAATTTGCATTTGGCCAAAATAAACTATCAGCAGCAATTGTTACATGAATCAGCAAGCGAGAACAAACTTCTCAACAAGATAAAACTAGTCAAGATGGGATTTGAACCGCAACAGAACTCAAGTGATGCGGATATTCCTGCGATTGCCGAGCCAACTGATTGTTCTCACCCCAATTTGGCAGCATCTCTTGATGGAATCTTGCATAGGACAAGAAAACTAGTTTCGGTGTCTTCTGAAGTTGAACGTGCGCTCAACTGGCATGCTGCCAATCTAGAGGCAGCTGCAGGATCGACATTGGATTCTCTTTGCCTTGCCAATTGGGATTTAGATGATGACGCCGAATTGGGGACATGCCAGTGCGAAGTGGTTAATGGATTGAGTTCTCTAGTGAAGGGACTTCTACTGGCACCTGAGCGATTAGATGTGCGAGCTAACAGTGCTGTGAAAATGGTGGAATACGGTCATGACGGAGCACTCGTCACTCTTGAAAATGGGGAATCTATTTCGGCAAGCCGAGTTATATGCACTGTTCCTTTAGGTGTACTCAAAGCCAATACGATCCAATTTAATCCCCCGCTGCCTTCATGGAAAGATGAAAGTATCAGAAAATTGGGATATGGCGTTATCAACAAGGTATGTGTGGGTAGTAGAATGTGGATGCAGATTTTTGAATGCTAATCTTTATACGACTATTAAGGTTATTTTGGTCTTCGATGTGCCATTTTGGGGGGATTCGGTAGATGCGTTTGGTGTATGCCGAGATCAGTCGGGAAACGGATTTTTGGGCGATACAGTTGAACATGTTCGTGGAAGGCTTTATTTATTTAACAATTACAGTGTTGTAGTAGGAAAGCCATGTTTAGGTAACTGCGATATGGGGAAACAGCTATTTTAAGTAGATCAAAGTATTAACTAACACCAAATTTTTTTTTTTAATTTTTATTACCTAGTTGGAATTTTATCTGGAAAGGCCGCGGAAGATGTGAATAAAGAAGAAGACAATGTTATCATAGAAGAGGCATATGGGATTCTTCGTAAAATGTTTCCAACCAGGGAAGTTCCGCAAGCTATAGAATCAATTGTAACACGATGGCAAAGAGATCCATTTGCTAGAGGAACATTTTCTTACGTTGGGGTTGAGGCGAGCGCACAAGATTACGATAATTTGGCCAAACCATTGCAAGACACACTGTTCTTTGCTGGAGAAGCAACAAACAAACAGCATCCTTCTTCTATCCAGGGAGCCTATCTATCCGGGATCAGAGCAGCAAACGAAATTTTAACCAGTTTAATTGGTCCCATTACCGTGCCGCCTTTGTTGGTATCAGCTAAATCGCTGGATAATACATCAGAGAGAACAAGTACTAGGTCCAAGGAAAAAAGCAGTGGGACCAAGGTTCAAGGAACTACAGTAAAAGGCGACCCCAACATCGATAGCGATAACTTGTCAAAAAGGGATGCATTTGAATCTGCCGTATTAGGTAAACTTGGAGTACGACCAGAGAAGCCATCCAAGACTAGCACTAATCCATTCTTGATATTTCAAAAAGATTTTTGGGAAAAGTGCCGACAACAATGTGATGACCAAAAACGGAGAGCAACTGGTAATAATGAAATAAGAGCAGGTCGTAATGAAGTGAGAGCAGCATTGGGTAAAATGTGGAGAGAATTACCAGAAAATGAGAAACGACCTTATATGATTATTACTTCAAATAATAGGGCAGCAAATGAAAAGCGCGTTAAAGACTTTAAAGATCGACTTGAATCATACGATCGAAATGTACAACAATTCAAGCAATTATGGCAACAACAACAACAGCAGCAGCAGCAGCAGCAGACATTAAGACAGTAATTCATCTTTTTTTTTTTTTTTTTTTTTTTTCTTCTTCTCGCCTTTACACACGAGGGAATAGTTGGAAAGGCAAGAGGAAAAGAAAATTTTATTATTTATTATATGTATATAACGGAGAGTTTACACTCTGGCGGCATGCGTGTATTGATAATTTGCTGGGGATATTTATAACTAGTGGTTTGCTTTTAATGATAACTAGGGCGAGAGAAAAAGGAAGAAGGAATTTTCTATTGAAATATTTTTTATAACTGTACTTTATGTGTATATATGTATTTAAACTCCAAGAGCCTTCTCACTACAAGATCTCAAATCTCTTTGTAAATCAAAACATTTTGATGGTGTTTGAGGATTTTCTCGAAGACAATTTTCAAATTGTTTCATTTGTAAAGAACAATTATTGATAATTTTTAAATATGATGGTACTTTTGTACTAACACATTTATATAAATCATTTTGTAATTCTAAACAAGATAATGTTTCACCTGGTTCATCCTGATTTTGTTTTTGCTGTTGTCTCATTGCAAGGCATCGATGATATGCTAAAAATTGATCAGGACAATATTCTCCAACCTTTTATTTTGTAAAAAAAAAAAAAAAAAAAAAAAATTGTATATAAGTATCAATTTAGTATTATTCTTTTTAAATCAAATTATTCTTTTTCTTTTCTTATTCATTTAATTATTGGGGGGGAAGGGCTCTGCTTACTTCTTCTACTATCCGTTTATCTAATAACATAGACATGATTTATGAAATAGGGGTGCGGTTAACTAGATTGTGCAGTGAATTAACTTGGTGTTGTAGATTAAAAAAAAAAAAAAAAGAGAAAAGAATAGCTAAGAGTTTCATGCTCGTCCCCGACTTGGTGACATCATATCTCGACCCCGGCAGGCATACATTTTCTTCTAAAGTCCTCCCAAAACTTCGCCGCACGCCAAAATTTACAAAGGTAAACATTTGTAAACCCCGGGGAGTAGAAAAGAAAAAAAAAAAATCGGTAACAAGGAAAATTGCAATATACATTTATTTTATGTTAAATACTGTTCTATAAAAAATGCTCCCGTTTAAAAACGCTCCATTCAAAATATCGCTATAATAACAAAATGCTGTGATTTAAGTTTCATCATCATCATCCTGCTCAGGCACTTCATCGAGATCAGTATCATCTAAATCACTTGATTCGCTATCACCAGCTACATCTGACCATTCAATATACCGAGGTCGAATAATGCGACGACTTTGACGAAGAATTACAGGATCAAATGGAAAATATCCTTCAAGTTGGATAAATGAATCTTTCTTTCCAAAGACTGAAGCCATAGATTTTGCAGCTAATCCTGTTGCTGTTGCTGCTGCTGCGTTATTCATATGTGCACCAGAATCTGGTGTGCCTGAGAATGTCCAAAGCCCACGTCGATTTTGCTCAATTATTGAAAAACAGTAGACAGCATCTTGACGGTGAGCAACTTTGGCAAACATCATAACAACAATGCTATTACAATACCGTAATGGATTGAATGCAGAAGTAATCAACCTTTGAAATAACCGATCAATATCAAATACCCATGTTTGCCCACTCATGATTTCTTGTTGATCATCAACCTCCTTTGCATCTTCTACTCGTAATTGAGCATGTCGGAAACAAAAGACGTAAAATATAGCTTGAACAACAGAGTAAAAAACACGAAATCTTCCCATACTAGTAGCAGTCTCTACTTCTGATTCACGCTCATTTAAATATCGTTCAATCCAACCTGAAAGCATAGATACAACAAAAAGTAATTGAGATCTTGATAGATTTTTAGCCCTTGAAATAAATGATGATATATATTGTATTGCCTTTTGTCGTCTTTCAAAATCTTCAGATGGGGATAATGCAATTTCAATCAAGTGAACAAGAAATGCATCTATAAATTCTGGACACGACTGAGCTGTTTCAAAAAGTAAATATTGTACAGTCCGCGTCCGATAAGTTGGCAAAAGATATGTACTAAAATGTTCAAGTAGGTTGGAAAATAGTAAACCAGTCTCTGCAGAATCTATTCTCTCCCTAGAAAAAGGTACTTGGAGGTAATTTAACAAAACGAGCATCAAAGAATCCAACTTGGTCGACAGTACTCGGATATTACCTTGTGGAGTTTCCTCCATTTCATAATCTGACATATCTTCCCGGTCTTCGTTTGATTCGCTGGATTCATTTTCTGATCCTTGTTCCAAAAGCTTCACTGCATTTTCCTTATTCAGAGTCGTTTCTTCATTGTCACCACCATCATCATCATCTTCTTCATCCTCTTCATCATCATCGTCATCGTCATCATCGTCATCATCGTCGTCCTCATCGATACTTTGCTGGATTTCCACATCTATAGAGACAAGACGTTCAAACATAATACCCCATATTCCCTTCCGTATCTCTGGGCAATATTCGATAACATGTAAGATATTCTTTATATAGCGGGAATGCATTTTTGTCTCTTCGCTCTTGTGAGGAAAAGCTTTAAGAATAAGCTGTAGGAGTAGAGGAGAAGAAGTTGGTATCAATTTAAGTATATGTTGTAGTAAAAGATGGTGATACTGAGTATTTAATCGAACAAAATCCCGTACTATTCGCCGTCCGACTTCCCCCCACCATTTAGGCATAGCACTGACCAGAACACCAATGAATCGAAAGTACACTTCCATAACATCAGAGGAGTAGCTGAAGAAAGGTAAGTCAATTATTGCATTAATTAATCGAGCATATTTAGCAGAAGTAAGATGTGTTATTTCACTGCAGAAATAAGCTAAAGTCGTCACAAGTTGACCTTCCGCAAAGGATTCCTCTGGTGATGATTCTGACGACAATTGGCTAATCAATAAATGGAGAGCACTCATATCACCCTATTGAAAGATTATGTTAGTTTATATAGTAAAATAAAATGAGATTAAAAAGGAGTCTATTCTCACTTGTTCTGCATCATTTATTGCATGTCTGATGATTGAAATTTGAAGTCGCCTGCCTATATCCAAGGAGGATTTATTCTGGTCATTGTTCTCAACATGTCGCTGTGAATATTTGGCTTGAGCTTCGTCAACATTATTAATGATTTTGACTCTTTTCCGGCTAGGCCCTAGAGGACTGCCACTTTGTCCTTCACCACCCCCATCAACGTCTAACCGGACGTCGGGTTTTTTATTTGACATTATATTATCGACGTAATGGGTTGAACTAGCAAACATATCGCTGACTCTCTGAGCAGCAGTACCGCTAGAATGATTCTTATTAAGCTCCTCTGGCCGGTTCACGCTCGTGAGTAAACCCGGAGCCATAAAAATTGAAGTCAAAACAATATGTACACAAAAAGAAGAAAAAGAACTGACAAAACAAAAAAAAAAAAAATGCTATACACAGAGCTGAACAAAACCTGGCCAACCTCTTCTCGACACAACAATTGGCTATTTGCGAGCTGTTGGTTCTCTCGGCGGTCCAGTAAGAAGAATGAGAAGGAAAAGAAAAAAAAAAAATTTCTTGGGATGTCAAAATTGGGACAATAGTTGGGATAATTGCGATAAGCAAAAAACGCCGCATAATGACAATTGTTCATCAACCCAACCTGGAGATTAAATAATGGAAAATCGAATAAATTGGAAAGACGTTATATTACGAGCTCGGCTAATTGGCACTAATAACAAGCAAGTATAAAATCAACAAGATCATTGAATTCGTTAACTCCTCTTAAATAAATACGGCAAAAAAATAATAGTAGAGCGGAAAAAAAAAAAAAAAAAAAAAAAAAAAGAGAAAGAACACAAGTCTATCATGTGCTATAAGAAACAATCTATAATAAATTCACATCTAATTTGTATCGTCTGGGATACGTTGATTTCCAGAATCTGAATTACGCCGCTTTTGCTCAGTAACGACAGTTTTGATAGAATTCTCCATTACTTCAAGCGCATCTCCTAGTCCCATAAAAAGCTTTTCCAATTCATCCGCTAGATGATCCCTACTGGCACTCTCCATAAGTACGCTCATATCAATCCGATGTAAAGGTGGGAAAGAAGAATGTGACTTTTCTAAGAATCCAACACCAGCTCCTTGGAAAGCAGCAGTCGTGGGCGCAGGAGATACTAATGAAGCCAACGCTGCTCCTGCTGCAGCCGGGGTGATGAAGTAGTTATTATTAGAACTCATCGAGAATGGCATCTCAGATGGTGTGCTTGACCCTCCAAACTGATGGCGGCCTGGACTATTCATCTGAGATCCTGGCTGTGGCATTTGTAAGTTGAGTGGCTTTGGGGGCTCATTTAACTTGATGCCATCTCTGGAACCAAGTCTCTCAGTCACAAGATCTGGTGTGCTCATAGAGGGAAACTCGTAAGCTTGTTGTTGAGACCATGAATCCTTCCTTTGTGTACTGTGACTTGAGAACTTGGGTGGACTGTTGGTATGATGACGCCGAGAAGGGCTAGGCGAAGACCTCCTCGGTCGTGAGAACTTGACTGATTCTTCTGTGTTATTATTATTATGATGACTCTCTGTAATCGAAGGTTGCTGCTGTGGAGGAATAAGTACAGGAGCTTGCTGATTCGCAAGGCTGTTTGTCGATTGTCCAGGAAAACTATACTCATGCTTCTCTGGATAGTTATTTTTATTAGCTGTACTTGGTCGCCTCGAATATATAGTGTCTGATCCTGCCGTAGGCCTAGATTGACTTGGAATGCTTGTAGGAGGAACCGATGATAATGGAGTTATAGGTACAGATGGTGAAAGATTCTCAGTCACGCGAGTACTGCTACTGGCACTGCTGCCTGCGCTACTAGTAGAGCCAGAATCTAAAGGAGGAATTGTAATAGCAGATGGGATGGGGAAGCTTCCAGGTATGACGGGATTTGAGCTACCATAGCGCTGTGTATTATTATTGCTTGCCAGTGGCGTGGACCTAGGAGGAACCGAAGCAGGAGGACGCCGACTAGTATTTTGTTGACTAGTATTACTGGAGGGTTTTATAGATAAAGAATCCATTGAGGGGATTTCAATCTCAATATCCTCTGGAGGACGGCTCATAGTTTGTTGTCTATTAGTTGCATCATCTGAATTTAACCCTATTGGAAGGTTGTTGTCTCTAGCAGGCGACATAGAATCAGTTCTGAAAAGATCCAAGAGGGGATGCTCATCATCAGCCCCCGCTGATGAAGAAGAAGATGAAGGAAAATAAGTTCTGGTAGCAAGTCGAGATTGGAGATCAGTACTGGCCGTTTGCTCAAGACGGTTATTATTCTCAGCAGTTATGGTTTGGTTTGCAGAAAGAGTCCGATCAGAATCGACAGCAGGATCTAGCGTAGTGTATAGGTCAGCAATTTGGCCTTTTGTTGGGCTAGCAACTTCAGCTTCATCGCTCGAGTCGAAATCCCATCTAAATTCGTCTGAAGTACTACTGTGGAAACCAAAATCATCTTCACCACCACTATCATTCGCTGGAGGATTGTTATATTGAAGAGTTTTACCATTTAGGAAAGCAGATACTTCCCTTGGTCCTACTGGTTTGTCGGTAGATTTCTCCTCATTGGTAGAACGATGAGTCTCTTTATAAGAACGATAACGGGATATTAATTCACGTAATGCAGAGGTACTTAGGGACCGGTACTGTTTAATGAACCGATTCCGCGATAGCTCATCAGCTGAAGGTCGTTCATCAGGTTGCTCATTTAGACATAGAGACACAAACTCCTTCATACCGGCAGAGAATTGAGGTCCTTCTAATCGAGCAGGTCTTGATTGAGGAATGAGAACAAGTGCTACCATTGCTTCAGCATCAGCAAATGGAGGTTTGCCGGTTGCCATTTCATAGATTGTAACACCTAAAGACCATATGTCGGCTTTTGCATTATAAGTGGCACCTTCTTTAATTACTTCAGGAGCCATCCAGTAAGGGGTACCAACGATTGTACTTCGTTTAATTTTGTTTGTTGTGAGCTGAGCAGCTACGCCGAAATCGCAGAGTTGGACGGATCCCGAATTAGAAATTAGAATATTGGCTGCCTTGATGTCGCGATGAATAATGCCTTGACGGTGAATGGAGTCTAGTCCAACCAAAGTTTCACGCAAAATTATACTGGCAAACTTTTCTTCTATGGGGCCGGTCTCCATCAATGTTCGAACACTTCCGCCAGCGCAGTAGTCCATAATGATCCAGAGGCGTGTTCCATTGAGAAATGATTGATGATATCGAGTAACATTAGTTGCTTCAGATTTACTGAGTTGCGCCAACAAGGCTATTTCTCGCTGGAAATCCTCGACATCATCGTTGACAGTGTCGAGGTTGAGAACCTTGATGGCGACTAGTTTGTTGGTTACAATATTCGTCCTTCAAGTAAGTTAGCAAATGCTGGCATGGCAAGAATTGAAAAAAAAAAAAGGGAAAGCAACATACGCCTTGTAAACGACACCAAAGCTTCCGCGGCCTATGATTTCATGTCGTTTGTAACGTAGAGTTGGATCCTTGTCTGGCATGTACAAGTATAAAGGGGGTTGAGAAGGGACAAGTCGATAGAAAGGGAGCCAAACAAAAAAAAGGCTCGCAAATCTGCTGATTATTATCCAACAAAATTGATTAAAATTGGCGACGTTCTAAAGATAGAATATTATGTCTGCAGACAGACTTTATAAATAGTAGGCGAGATGGAGTAGGTTCCGATTCATGGGAGAAAGAAGTTGTTGTTCCTTAATTTTTCTTTCCTTTGTGGGTGAAACGCGGTGAGCGTATCCTCCCAGCAGCAAGTATACAACAACAGTGTACGGCTTACAGGTTACAACAGACTCCCCTTACTGTACTTGTAGTCGATGGAAACAGATACACAGCTCCGGGGATTGGATAATGGGTGTATATAATTTTAAATAGCAGATATAGTTATAAATCAAAGTTATCTTTGTAATTTTTTCTTCTTTTAGTGGAAGTGAATGACTTGATAGAATTCTGGAGCTTCGTCACCTAGTCAAATAAACACCCGTAACTGACAGATACAAGTCGTTTTCCAGTTATATTGAAAGTATTTCTATGGTTATCCACAACGCCATCGGCGTTGTATTTTTACCTTGTCCTGTATACGCTCCCAAAGCAATGTTGGTGTTTTGTCCCAATTGATCGAGAAGCTTAACCATCCTTGCCGCCGCCATTATAATTTCCAATATACATAGACAATCATCCTAATTCTATCTCCAGAAGAGAAAAACTGCATAGACAATGTCGACTCCTGCCCGAAGACGTTTAATGCGTGACTTTAAGGTATGTTTGTTCATTTTCTTTCTTGGCCCCCCCTCCTCGATCACCTTACTAATACTCAAGGCAGCGCATGCAACAGGATCCCCCGGTTGGGGTTTCAGCTTCCCCTCTACCTGACAATATTATGCAATGGTAAGAAATAAACGCTGCCACGTTATTCATATATATGTTTCTTTTTTGTCTGACTGATTTATATTAAAAGGAACGCTGTCATCATCGGGCCGGCAGATACTCCCTTTGAAGATGGCACTTTCAGGCTATTCCTACAGTTTGACGAGCAATACCCAAATAAAGCACCAAATGTTAAATTCTTATCTCAGATGTTCCACCCTAATGTTTATGCGTCGGGTGATCTTTGCTTAGATATTTTGCAAAACAGATGGAGTCCCACATATGATGTTGCCGCTATTCTCACATCAGTCCAAAGGTAAGCTAAATTAAAATCAAATAAACTCTGATTTACACATCAAGTTGCTAACTTCCCATCAAAGTCTCTTGAACGATCCAAATTGCAATAGTCCAGCAAACGCTGAGGCTTCAAATCTTTACAAGGATCACAGAGCGCAATATATCAAACGCGTGCGAGAAACGGTTGAAACTAGCTGGAACGAACTACCAGAGTGATGAGGATGAAAATTAAAAAACTCACTCCAACTAGTCAAAAGGAGAAAAGCTCAGACCGCTATTCTTCTCTTTTTTGCCTTGACAATAGATCATTTTTTTTTTTTTTTTACGTGATGTCCACACTGCATGAGATGGGGATTTTTTCTTTTCCTTTTTCTTTTTATTCAGTTTTTTTTACCCTTTTTGGAGATGGTTTCTTTTTTTTTTTTTTTCCTCTGTTATCCTTTCGGTGTCATTTCAATGTCATTTTATACTATCGGGTTTTTGCTTATTTATATTTTACGAATGCTTGTAGAGGTATAAGGAGACATGTTTAAACAAGCGATACAGGACAGAAACCAACCTTGATGAAGACTCAAACTCAACAATATAACATGATAATCACGGAAAAAAAAAAAAAAAGAAAAATTACTCTCTGTCTTTGATGTAGATAATTAGATAGTGCGTCTAGACTAGGCCATCATATAGGCTCAGGGACGATATGATTGTAGGGTCCTAGGAGATAAGTCAAGTTAGTATAGGTAGGTAGAGAGACTGGAATTATTTTCAAAAAAAAACGCTACATACCACTTTAGACCCTTCTCGGAATTCCTCAAATGTGAGCTCGCCGTTCCGATCTTTATCCATAGATGCAAATATCGTGTCGACCCTCTGAAATTCTAGTTAGCATACATAATCCATTATGAAACTGAGAATGTGTTGATAAATATACCTTTTGAGGGGTTGATTCTTCTTCGGGTAATTTGACCATAGATCCCACCATCTTGTATATCGCTTCTACAATAGCGAGCATCTCGTCATAAGTGATACGGCCATCATGGTTGAGATCGTAAAGTTGGAACGCCCACTGGAGTTTCTCTTCAAGTGTTCCCCGTGAAGTGACACTTAGAGCACATATAAACTCTTTAAAGTCTATTGTTCCATTACCATCTCTATCAAACACCCGAAATATGTAATCCGCAAATGTACTTGGGTCTCCAAATGGGAAGAACTGCTTGTAGATCTTTTGGAACTCCTTCTCATTCAGCTGACCTGTTGGACAATCCCGGATAAAACCTGTCATCTTTGGTTAACAAAATAACTAGTCGGATATACAAATGTGTATACACTTACCCTTATACCACTGTTGCAGCTCCTTACGATCAAAATAAGTTGCCTTCTGCAACTCCTGCAGCTGATCATGATTCAGTTTTGATTGAGCTTTTCCCATTATCTACTGTCTATTTTGTTAGTTCAAGACTCGTGAGCATCGCTAGAGGAGGATGAGCAAGATAAGTAAGTAAATACTTGGTCCAAAGGCTGTGTAGAGAATAGCGACCTTGTCTTGCTTAGTTAATCCAAATCTGGTTTAGTGCGGCAACATTATTTGAGCCGCTCAGATGATTCAATTTGCCAGGCAAAGATGCTTCGATTTTTCTGTCCCCACCACAACTAAACCAGTACTGTAGCTATTACTGCGAGATTGGATCTCCAGATCATCATAATGCCTGAAGATACAAGTATTCAGACTATTAGTATTCTTGGAGAGGATACTATCCATATTGGATATGACATCCGTCGTTATATCCTCCAGGAAACGGTCCGAACTGCTCCATCCTCAACCTACATCATCATCACGGATACGCACATTGCTCCTCTACACTTGGAGACTCTCAAGGAGGCATTCAAAGCTGTTCAAGCTGATATTGAGCGTGATGGATCTTCTCCAACCCCTAGACTTCTCACTTATACCGTCAACCCTGGTGAGTCATCCAAGAACAGAGCAACAAAAGCTGCTATTGAAGACTGGATGTTGGATCAAGGATGCACGCGAGATACTGTCTTATTGGCAGTAGGTGGTGGGGTTATTGGAGATATGATTGGATTTGTCGCTGCTACGTTTATGCGCGGAATCCGCTACGTTCAAGTACCCACTACGCTGCTGGCCATGGTTGACTCATCTATTGGAGGAAAGACTGCCATCGACACTCCAAAGGGTAAAAATTTTGTCGGAGCCTTTTGGCAACCTTTGCGAATCTTTGTCGACCTCAAATTCCTTGAAACTCTCCCAGAAAGAGAGTTCATTAATGGAATGGGTGAAGTAATCAAGGTGAGAAAAAAAAATATATATATATATATATATGCTCAAAAAACAAAATACTGCCTAATTTTCAAAAAAAAAAAACTGACCATGAACTTGCCCAGACTGCTGCTATCTGGGACGAAGAGGAATTTTCTAGATTGGAGAATGATGCGCCTATATTCCTAACTACTGTTAGAAGCCGTCACCACCACAAGCACTCTGGTAGGGAAAAATATATATATAATCTCCTTTACTATTCAAACCTATGTACTGACTTTTCCCATGTTAGTTTGGATCGATTTATCACCTATCAGGACTACCTTGCAGCGTATTGTCAGTGGTTCAATCCATGTTAAGGCTGAAGTTGTTACAGAGGACGAGAGAGAAGGCGGACTTCGCAATATTCTCAACTTTGGTCATAGTATAGGCCATGCTTATGAAGCAATCTTGACGCCAGAAATTCTTCACGGAGAATGTGTGTCCATCGGCATGGTCCTCGAGTCTGAACTCGCTCGCTATTTGGGCATTATGAAACCTGCTGCTGTCGCGCGATTATCTAAATGTCTGACTTCTTATGGCCTACCTGTATCTGTTGCGGATAAGACAGTGAAAAGACGATCAGGTAATCGAGTATGTCCTGTCGAAAGTTTGATTCGCACCATGGCAATTGACAAGAAGAATGATGGGTCTAAAAAGAAAGTTGTACTTCTTGATCGGATCGGTCATACCTACGAACCAAAAGCTACACTCGTCAATGATGACGATTTGAGAGTTATTCTTTCTCCTGATTTGAAAATTGGCAAAAACCCTTCTCCTCCATCTACGGTAGAAGTGACACCACCAGGATCAAAGTCTATTTCCAACAGAGTACTTGTACTTGCAGCACTCGCTACTGGTACTTGTAAAATTAAGAATTTGCTTCATAGCGATGATGTGGAACATATGTTATCAGCAATTTCAAAGCTCAAAGGTGCTTCAATCAAATGGCAAGATGATGGAGAGATTTTAATTATTGAGGGTAAAGGAGGTAAACTTTATCCTAGTTCCAATCCACTCTATTTAGGTAATGCAGGTACTGCTTCCCGCTTTTTGACTACTGTTGCATCACTCGTTCAAGGTGATGGACAACATGTTGAAATTACTGGTAATAGCCGCATGAAGGAGCGCCCAATCGGCCCGCTTGTGGATGCACTACGCAACAATGGCAGCTCCATTGACTATCTAGGATCAGCTGGTAGCCTTCCTCTCAAGATTGAGACAGGCCGGGGTCTCGAAGGAGGCACCATTTCACTTGCTGCAACGATAAGTTCACAATATGTTTCTTCTCTACTCATGTGCGCACCTTATGCCAAGAATCCAGTTACTCTGTCATTAATCGGTGGCAAACCAATTTCTCAGACATATATTACTATGACAATTGCAATGATGAAGTCATTTGGTGTTGAGGTTGAGATTTCCACTACTAAGCCCTACACATATCACATACCAAAAGCGGTATATAAGAGTCCTCCCGAGTATGTTATTGAAAGCGATGCCAGCTCTGCTACTTATCCATTAGCTATGGCGGCTATTACAGGTACAACTTGTACAATCCCCAACATTGGATCTGCTTCATTACAAGGAGATGCAAGGTTCGCTGTGGACGTTTTAAGGCCCATGGGATGTAAAGTTTCTCAGACTGAAAAATCAACAACCATTACTGGTCCTGCTATCGGAGAACTCAAGGGGCTTCCCTCAGTAGATATGGAACCAATGACTGATGCGTTCTTGACTGCAAGTGTCTTGGCAGCAGTTGCTAGCGGAGAGACTCAGATTGTCGGGATTGCCAACCAAAGGGTCAAGGAATGTGATCGAATTGCTGCCATGGTTCATGAATTGGCTAAATTTGGTGTTGCATCGCACGAACTCAGCGATGGGATTGCCATTCAAGGAAAACCTATCAATAATCTAATTACTCCATCTGGTGGGATTGACACTTATGATGATCATCGAGTAGCTATGAGCTTTAGTGTTTTGTCATCAGCTATTGAACCACCAGCCGTAATTCTGAATAGACGATGTGTTGAAAAGACATGGCCAGGATGGTGGGATATATTTTCTCGCTCCTTTAAAGTTCCATTGACTGGTGTAACTTCTGCAAGCGCTGATATTGATCTCAAGGCTTTGCAATTACAGCAGACGACGGCTGCTACAAGATCTGGAGGTACAATTGCTGATCAAAATATTATTACCCTATTTCAAGAAGGAACTAAGCGTGCCACAGGAGAAAATGGAGATATGCCTAGTATATTTTTGATTGGAATGCGCGGAGCAGGAAAGACAAGTGTGGGTCGAATTGTTGCAAGAACAACTGATCAAAAATTAAGATTTTTAGATTTAGATCATGAATTGGAAAGAAGATCAGGAATGAATATACCTGATATAATTGCAAAAGATGGTTGGGACGAGTTTCGCAGAAATGAATTAAATTTATTGAGTGATGTATTAAAGACTAAGCCTTATGGTTATGTATTTGCCTGTGGAGGTGGTATTGTTGAATCTGAAATTGCAAGAGTTTTATTGACAAATTACATTTCACGAGGTGGTATTGTTGTTCATGTTCATAGGGATATTGACAAAATTGTTGATTATCTGCTTGTGGACAAATCACGTCCTGCTTATACAAATGAAATCTATGAAGTATGGAAGCAGCGTAAAGAATGGTTTGATGAATGCAGTAATTATTTGTTTTACGCACCACATTATGATGGTGATCTCGATTCTGGGCCTGACGGAGTTCAACAGTCTGCTGCAGTTTACAGATGGACAAGAAGATTTTTTAGGGTCTTATTGGGACTAGATTCAGTACCTTTATCAGTAAAGGAAGCTAAATTTTTATGTTTAACATTCCCTGATGTACTTGTTATTAAGACTCCAAGTGAGCTTGATCGAGTTATATTAGGTTCAAGCGCAGTTGAATTAAGGGTTGATTTATTAAAATCATGGGATACAGCATTTGTAATGCAACAAATTGGACATCTTCGACTTTTAACTGATCTTCCACTTGTTGTTACAGTAAGAACAAGACCACAAGGAGGTCAATTCCCAGAGGATGATGTAGAAAAAATGCTTGATTTACTCAAGTTGGGAATTCGAATGGGATGCGAATTTGTCGATGTTGAAATTACTACTCTTCCTGCAACAAGTATTCAGAGCCTAGTCAGTGCAGCTCAAGGTGTAACTAAATTAATTGGTTCTCATCATGACCCAAGATGTCTATCCCATGGGTGGAAAGATTTAAGATGGAGAGCTACTTTTAATACAGCTGTACACTACTGTGATGTGGTTAAATTGGTAGGTATTGCTAATAAGTATTCTGATAATCTTGACTTGGAAGAATTCCGAAAAAATATTGATCCAAAGGGGATTCCTTTAATTGCCATTAATATGGGAGAACAAGGGAAATTATCCAGAATATTGAATGGAAATTTAACTCCAGTTACATCTCCATTACTTCCAAGTGCATCAGCACCTGGTCAATTATCAGCAGCAGAAATCAATCGAGGACTTGCATTAATTGGTCGAAAACCAGAATGCAAACATTATGTAATTGCAGGATCTCCAGTTTCTCATTCAAGGTCACCACCACTTCACAATGGACTTTTTAGATTATTGGGATATAATCATATTTACAGCAGGCTTGAAACGAGTGATGCTAATGAAGTCATCAAGGGGCTTCGATTATTACCAGGTAATACCCCAGGAAGTATTGATGGAGCTTCAGTAACTATTCCACTCAAGGTTGATATGTGTCAGCTTGTAGATGATATGACACCAGCAGCTAAGGAGATTGGGGCAATCAATACAGTTTGGAGGACGATTTCCAAGGATGGGAAAGTAACAATTCATGGAGATAATACAGATTGGTTGGGAATTAAGAATGCATTAGAGAGAGCAGGTAATTTGGATTTAGTAGAAAAGCAAGATGATGATAATGAAGATCCACGAAATCTTCCAGTTGAGGGAGTACTTGAGAATTTACCAGCAGGATTAATTATTGGTACAGGTGGTACATGTCGTGCAGCAGTATATGCATTAAAACAACAAGTTGGTAAACAATTATCAAGAGTATTTGTTATTGGAAGAAATTTTAAAAAGTCAAAGGCAATTGCTCAAGAATTTGGAATTGAAGCAATTAATGTTGAACAAGGTGATAAAGATATAACCAATAGGATAGAATTTGGTGTTGTTGTTAGTACAGTACCAGCAAATGGACAACTTGATTCATATTTAGAAAGGTTCCTTGTAATGCGTGTATTTGGTGGTAATGGAAATATGACCACCACATCAAAAAGAACATTAGGATCAAAAATATCAACATCAAGGATTCTTTTAGAAATGGCATATACTGGTGGGAATAACAATACTCAAGTAATGAATCTTGCAAATGATGGTATAAACCAATCTCCACAATTACAATGGCAAATTATTGATGGTATTGAACCACTTATACATCAAGGAATACGTCAATTTGAAATTTGGATTCAAGGTGGTTCAAAACTTTATGGTGGTTATACTGTAACTCGCGACCTTGTGAGAAATTCCTTGGTATAAAAAATGATGCTAATCTACAACAAATTGTTTACAATTTTTTAAAAAAAAAAAAAAAAAAAAAAAAAGATCTCTCTTTTCAATCCTTTCTGTGTATATATTTCAAAAAAATGACAAAGACACCGAATAACTAAAAAGAAAAGAAAAGAAAAAAAAAAAAATATTCTTGAAAATCTTAAAAACGCACATTCATAGAAGAGAATATATGATGAAAGAAAAAAAAAGACCCCGCAATCACCCATAATGCATTTCCCAGGCTTGGACGCAGCCAAATGTAAAATAAATAAAAGCAAAAAAAAGAACCAAACGTAATTCCCACCATAAAATCAAACTTGTAAGTACCGTGAAATGAAATAAAAGAGAAATATATCGTAGTTTCGTTAATGGAGTAGAGGAGTGAATAAATAAATAAATAATAATTGGTCAAAAAACATTGAACGGTTTTTAACCTCCATGCTTAACACGAATGTGTCGAGAAACAGCATCCTGCCTTGAAAATGTCTTGGACGCATCGCGACAAATTGGACACTTGAATGTTTTGCGATTCTTGGAATGAATAGTTTCCTGATGGCGTATTAGATCATATGGTCTTGAAAATACCTTATTACAAGGTAAACCGGTGGTTGGGTTTATTATTGTACACCGATGAGGACCTGATGCACTTGTAACAGTTCCATGAAGAGATGCGACTTGAGAATGATGTTGTCGACCCCGTTTAACAGGTGTCTCAGATCTTGTGTGACCATTCATTTCATGATGATTTTGCCGCCGATGTGCAGTTGAAGAGCCTTCATATCTTTCCTTGCATTCCCGGCAATAATGAGAAGATGGTTTACTAGATTCTCCTCCACTGCTTGTAGCAAGACTTTCATTTTCGCTATATGAACTATCATCTGGTTCTTCCATCCGAATATCCTCAGTCTCATAGCTCCTGGATAATTCATTTTCCTTATCGCTTCCCCCATCAGGAAGTAATCCTGGTACCTCATTCATCGGAGCAGCCGGAGCCAATGTAAATTGTGGTTGAGGACTTGCAGTTTGTTGTTGTTGTTGTTGTTGTTGAAGCTGTTGCTGTTGGTTAATAAGAGAGACAATCTCCTGATGATCAGTATCGTCTTCAACAAAAGGAGAATAGACGTAATCTGGCTTTGTAGTTTGTTCTCCATCCCAATCAGGGATTGGAGGGAACATATGAGCACCAGAGTATAAATCTGATGAATACATATCATCTTCATCATCATCATCGTCATCACCATCTTCAATGACATTCATTAATGGTGTGACAGGGCTAGGAAGAAGAGCATCTTTAGGTGATAGGTACTGTGGCCGTTGAGCAGCTTGAGCACTTAATAACTGTGGTTGTTGTTGTTCAACTTTTGGAGGAGGTTGCTTCTGTTGCGCCTGAGCAAATAATGGCTGTTCTTCCTGGACAGAAGACCTGTAGAATGGAGATGTAGTGCGAAATGGAGATTGTGCTTGTTGAGAAGCTGTTGACCTAGAGCTAGAAAGAAGAGAAGCAGCACCAGAAGAATGCGAAGGAGGTGGTGAGACTTCCTTTATAGACCCCTGAGAAGGAGTATTGCTTGTATGCGTATATAGCTCATCTTCCAATACATCAGTTAGAGTCCTATCTAACTTTGGCACTGGAAGATTAAAGAGAAGAAAATCAGACGAGTCATCCATCGACTTTGGTGATGGTGAAGTGATCAATGGATGATGATGATTACTGTCGTGTGTAGAATATTGCATGGTTAAAGAGATGCTTGCGCGTTCCTCGTTTCAAGGTAAAGGTTGTTATTTAAAGGGTCGATGACTAATGTGATTGCTCCCAACGGTCGATCCCGATAATTACTAACGAATTCGGTAGAAGGTTCCAACGGGTTCGGAACGGATCCGGGGAGGGAAAAACACAGAAAAAGGAAGGAAAAAAAAAAAGAAAAAAGAGTAAATGACCTGACTCAGTCGAAGATAGACGCGTGTAGCAAATCCGAATTGAAATCCGGATATTAGAGTCGTCTTTTATGATGTTGGCTTTATTAATCAAAATGGCTGTGGGGCTTTTTGATGGGAGCAAAATTCATGTGTCAAGAATTATTACGCAACCTGACACTTATCTTCCCTCAAAGCCGAGGCCTTTTTAACTTGGCGATTACCCAATTAGGCAAAAGCCGTCTAGATGGGTTTCTAAGTTAACCTGGCCCTGACAGGAGTTTTTTTTTTTTTCTTCCCCACCCTTTGTTAGCAATTTGAGATCGGCAGGAACCTGGATCCATGGCCTGGTTAATTTTTTGATGCTCGTTTGATGTTGTGAAATTTTTTTTTTTTTCCTTTTTTTTTTTTCGCTTCTCTTCTTCCTAGATTAGTAATTGAGAAAATTTTGACACGTTCATGCATTCTTATCCCACAATCATAATCGTGTCACGCGTTTTTTTTGGACTTTGAACTCCATCTACATCTGCATTCCTTGTTTTCATTGTTCAAAGGTATGATATATTTGCACTAATATTACAAGACAGAAAAAAAAAAAAAAAAAAACAGCAATAAACCCCCCAAGAACCGAAAGCACACACACACGCGCGGTAAAAAGTTAATAAAACATGACTTGCATTAATCAAGTAGATTTTAACCACCAAAACCGTAAAGGGTTCGTCCTTGTCGCTTGAGAGCATAGACAACATCTAAAGAAGTGACTGTCTTTCGCTTGGCGTGCTCAGTATAGGTGACAGCATCACGGATGACTCCCTCAAGGAAAGATTTTAAGACTCCTCGAGTTTCCTCATAGATAAGACCAGAGATACGTTTGACACCACCACGACGAGCAAGACGTCTTATAGCAGGCTTTGTAATTCCTTGAATGTTGTCACGAAGAATCTTTCGATGTCGCTTAGCACCACTATTTATTATCAAGTTGAGTTAGTCAAAATTATAATTTATAATATATCAGTAGCAAACATAAACATACCCTTTTCCAAGACCTTTTCCACCTTTACCACGGCCAGACATATTTTCAGATTTAAAAAGTGTTTGAGAAGTTTGAACGAGAGACTTTTGTTTTGTCCTGATTGACTTATCATCTTGTTGAAATGGGCGAGTCGCGACTTATATTAGATTTTCGGGTTACCCGGCCATCAGTAATTAGTTGTTGTCCCAAGTGTCGGACATTATTGTCACTGTTGATGGAGAAAATCATATAAATATCTCGCGATGCCCCGCTGATGAAAAAGTCCTGTCTCATCACAACACAACAACTTGTTCTTTACAACCAAAGAAAACAACAAGAAAAAATGGCTCGAACTAAGCAAGCTGCCCGAAAATCTACTGGAGGAAAAGCTCCCAGAAAACAACTTGCCGCCAAGGCTGCACGAAAGTCTGCAGTACCTACAACAGGTGGTGTCAAGAAGCCCCATCGTTATAAGCCTGGTACTGTCGCTCTCCGAGAAATTCGACGATACCAGAAATCAACTGAACTCTTGATTCGAAAACTTCCTTTCCAACGACTTGTTCGTGAGATTGCTCAAAATTTCAAGACTGATCTTCGATTCCAGTCATCAGCTATTGGAGCTCTTCAAGAATCTGTTGAAGCCTATCTCGTCTCCCTCTTTGAGGACACCAATCTTTGCGCTATTCATGCTAAGCGTGTTACCATTCAAGCAAAGGATATTCAACTTGCTCGACGACTTCGCGGTGAGCGATCAATCTAAGCTTAGAGAATTAAAAACATGTCATGATGGTGTTTTTTCTTTTCTTTTTTGTACGCGTTGTATTTTGTTTGAATTCTTTCTCTTCGTGGGTATTTAGCTTATTCGGACTTGGGGTCTTTGTCACCTTTTTTTATAAATTTGGTTTTCCTGTATATTATATAATTTAAACGCTCGCAAGCCAATTTTTCATGGTGTAGTGATTTTTTCCTTTGTTACGGTGGCGTTGTAATTTATCCGTTTTCTCTTGTTGCAACGATAAACGCATGTATGGCGTTTTCCTAAAGTAGTTTGGCGTAATATTTTAGTCGTGTTTATTGGTTGTAGAATTTCATTTGACAGGTTTATAAAGTATGAACTTTTTGGACGATCTTTAATCATATTACTGTATGATAGTCTACTAGGAATGTCATTCTATCGTCGGTGGCATGGTCGAGCACCATACTCAACAGAGATTGTTCAATCATGTATAACATTTGCTTTAGGAGACATTGTATCGCAAACATTGGTACCACCCCGCAAAATTGCACATGAGCAACATGATGAGAATGAGCAAGAAATTACTTCAAATTATGATTTATCACGTATAACAAGGGCTGCAGCTACAGGTATGATATTGGCGATTCCTACTTTTGGATGGATCAAAACTATGGGCATGTGGAAAGTACCACGATTCAATGAATTGATTGGTCTCAAGAATAAGAAGAAGCAAAAACAACCAGGCGCAGATGGTGGTACTCATACTTTTGAAGTTTTGTGTAAAGTTGCTGCATCACAGGTTATCTTTTCACCCTTCTTTCAGATATCATTTCTTTCCCTGAATCGATTATTTCTTTACCTATCAGAGGAAGCATTTTCAAATATTGAAGATGGTGATGAACCTCGTAAGACTCTCAAAGAGACTTTGGAATTTAAGAAATTGGTAACAAAACAAGTACCAGAAACTTGGCTTAGAGGTTTAGTATTTTGGCCTATTGTTGGTGCTTTTAATTTTACCATTATACCCTTTTACACTCGTGGAATCTATAATGCTACTGCTGGTATCTTTTGGCAAGCTTATATGTCAACTTATGCTGCAAGACATGCTCCACATCTCCATCATCATCATCCTCACAATCAGTCACTTTTAGATCTCCCGCAACCAGTTCCTTGAAGATGGAAGTGGAGACAAGTTCCCATTATCGGAACAGCCTCTTGGCGCAGCTTACGTATAGACAGTTTTGAGTATAGACTATAATACATACATGAAATGAAGAAAAAAAAAAAATAAAAAATAAAAAATTTTGCGTCACCTATGGGTCATATATTATTGATTCTGGCTCTTGTCGCCCTGTGATGAGGAGGATCGCCGCAAAATGTCGAGCTGCCGTTGCACCTGCTGATAGATCTGACCATCTGCGCT
Source organism: Trigonopsis californica (assembly GCA_030574475.1). NCBI lineage: Eukaryota > Fungi > Ascomycota > Trigonopsidomycetes > Trigonopsidales > Trigonopsidaceae > Trigonopsis > Trigonopsis californica. Next base: position 58,924 of record JAJMFC010000006.1, read on the forward strand.
GCCTCCGTTTTGCATTACTTGCTGTTGCTGCTGATAATATTGCTGTGGATATCCATTTCCCGACATCATTTGATGCTGGAATGCCGTCATGTAGGTTGGATCCATACCCATGTATTGCTGCTGTTGGGGTACACCCATGGGAAACCCTTGAGGCAGCGGTGGATAGAACCCTTGCGGATAGTGCTCTTGTTGCTGATGTTGATAATATTGCTGTTGGGGAGGATGAGTCCATCCTCCTCCAGGGTGGAGAGGAGTCGTGGCGGTTGGGTAAGGACTTGCTACATGTTCATTTCCACGATTAACAGAAGCTGATGAAGAAGGCCTTGAGAGCGGAGTGTACAGATCTCCACTATCTAATCCACTACTTGTTGCCGTTCCATTTCCGTACCGGGAAGGCATGCTAGTGTAGGCTCTCTGACGCGCGTCAGCAGCAATAAGATTGTTATTATTGTTTTGATCATTGCTCGGTTTAGACCGAGAGTTGGTACCAGTTTTATACCGCTTATTATTATTATTATTATTGTTGTTGTTGATGTTGTTACTCTGCTGACGAGAATTTAATCCACCTGTTGCTTCTTTCCGCTTGGATTTACGCCTGGCCTTATATAATTGTTCGGCTTCGTCGCTGGAAAACTCTGCATCACTTTCGCTAATCTCTTCGTCATGAATATTACTTGCGTCACTTCCCTTGAGTGCTCTTAATTGTTCAGTCAAGACAAATTTGGTCATTGATGGAAGTACTTGAATATTAGCCTTTTCAGAAACATAAAAAACTTGCTCATTTGTACGTTGCCGAAATTTTTTTTCCTCAACAGGCTTAATAGTGGCAAACTTTAAAGAATAATATGGCTCTTCAACTCTGCCTAATGTTTCATAAACTCGACCGAGAATATTATAATCATTATCAACAACAACTGTATCTTCATCAAGAACTCTAATCTCTCCAGATGTTACTCCACGAATAATCACTGTATTATTTTCAACAACATGACTAATTTGACCAAGTAACTCTAATGGAGTTTCTGGTGGTATGTGTAACCTTTCCAAATATGAGTCATCTAATTGATCTTCTTGCTCATTCTTACTTCGCACAGGACTATCGCCTCCTCCACCTCCATTCTCATCAATGCTATCTTCCATTACTGTGGTTCTGACTGCTATTTCTCCATCTTCTTCTTCGTCGCTAGATGATGATGATGATGATGAAGAATCGCTGCTCCCATCATCGTCTTCATCTTCCTCTTCACTGCTAGAAGATGTGGAATCATTTTCTTGTTCTTCTTCTTGTCCTTTTGTAGACTCTTGCTGTTTATCCTGGACATGGAATTTTCCCTGTTCATCATCAAAGCTCATTACATGTCCAGCAAGAGCAAGCTCAAACGCGGACTTTTCTGGCTCATCAGCAGTGATACTTTGCTGGCTAGGTACCTCCTCTTCAACAGACAAAGACTTCTCATCCTGTAGATTACTTTGATCAGCCGGATTGTACACAGCATCGTCCTCGCTTTGGGTATTGACAGGTATAGGAACGGTCACCGTATCTTCCTCCTTCCCAGTAGATTCAGAATCCTGCACACTCGTGTCTAGGTCTGTCTTGTTGTTGTCAGCAACTCGTCTTTCAGTAGTCTCATCCTGATCAAGAAGCTCATTATCTTGCTCAAGTGCATGCACAAAACCCTCCGATGCATGTTCTAACGACTCAAAAGCCTTTTTTAATAATCCTTTACTTTGTTGAGTCTCATCTTTTTCGCTTTCAGTCTGGTTTTCTTGGGTAGAGCCATTTTCTCCAATGATCTCTACAGAATTGTCTTTATTATCGCCTCCATGGGGATTTTTTATTTCTTCATTATCCTCTCTCTTATCTTCTTCTGACGAATGAGTCAATAGTTTATTCTTGAGTAGATTCAATCCTGGGATTGAGAAATCTGATAGACTCATTTTTTGTTCTCCGTGGTCTCCTTTTTCTCTTTTTTTGCCCTTTTTCGATTTTTTTATTTTTATTTTTTTTTTGTTTTTCCCTTTTTTGGGCTGGGAGGAAAAGCAGCTCATCGCGCTAAAAAACAATGATTGGGACAACACCAAAAAGAATCATCAACCAAAATTGGTGAAGTTATGATCAACCCGGGGTTAACATTATGACGGGGATGAATATTGTTCTTCGATATAGGCGATTGCTTTATCTAGTCCCGCTTGCCGCAAGGGTATTTGCTGCACTGAATGCTCCTATTCAAGATTGTGATGAGGTCTTCAATTACTGGGAGCCTACACATTTTTTAACCCATGGGTACGGGCTCGAGACTTGGGAATATTCTCCAGTATATGCAATTAGAAGCTGGTGTTATATATGTTTGCATGCCTTTGTTATATGGGTAATAAGGGGGTTGACTGCACTCATGCCTCCAGAATATGAAGTTCCTACAGATCCTTATATTTTGTTCTACGCATTGCGTATTGTACTGGGTATCGTGTGCGCGGTTGGCGAAACAAGGGTATGCATTGGACTTTATCGGGCAGGTGTAGCATTTAAACTACCTTCATCGACTAGAAATATACTGGCACTTTCTTTCCTCGTTATATCGACTACAAGTACTGGAATGTTCCATGCTGGCATCTCCTATTTACCTACATCATTTGCTATGCTCACTAGCTTATATGCCATCTCTTTTTTCTTGGTAGGTCATCGAACTCTAGGTTTATCTATGTTTGGATTTGGCGCGCTTATGGGATGGCCATTCGCGGCAATTTTGGCTGTACCATTTGGTCTTGCCGAACTGTGGCATGCCAGATGGAAAGTTCTCTATAATGCCAGTATTTCATGCCTTGCTTTATTAATGGAGATTGTTGCTGTCGACTCATTCTTTTATCGAACTGGATCTTTAGTTGTGGTCCCTTTAAATATTGTTCTTTATAATGTGCTCAATGCTGACAAGGATCATGGTCCGGATATCTTTGGCACAGAGCCATGGTATTACTATGTATTAAACCTACTTCTCAATTTTAATGGGGCAGCCCTTCTTGCATTTGCATCTCTTCCACTTGTCGGAGTCTATGCATATTTGTGGAGGGCGATTCATCCAAAGCTCTCAGCAAGAATGAGCATTTACGTTTCTCCCTTGATACTATGGTCAGCCATTTTCTTCCTTCAACCTCACAAGGAAGAAAGATTCTTTTACCCAGTTTATCCGTTTATATGTCTAAGTGCAGCTATTTCTCTTGCTCTTATCCACAATTCAATATCCAAGCTACTTGAACCACGAAGCGGGACTAGTATCAAGTCAAGCAACAAAATTATATCCACCACATTATGCCTGGGAGCTTTAAGTGGTATATCCATTTTATCTATCCTAAGATCTGCAGCGCTTGTCGTATACTATGCTGCACCCCTACATGTATATCAACATTTAGCAACTATTCCATTATCTCATGACCACTACACTCGAGAAAGACCAACAAGCACATTGTGCTTAGGAAAGGAATGGTATCGATACCCGAGCTCATACTTTCTTCCAGCAGTACCTCGTCTTGCTTTAGAAACGGAAGAAAATAAAGTTAATAAAACATTACTAGGCAAACTGTCATCATCGCTCTTGAGTATATTTCAAAATGGGACTGATCATCAAGGCATATATTCATCTTCTGATGTAGTTGCATTTCAGCATACAAATTTCAAAGTTCGATTTTTCGATGCAGGTTTTGATGGGATGCTTCCCAAGGATTTTACAGTACCGAGTAATATTCCTAGCGGTATGAATAATCTTAATATTGGAGATCCATCTATATTTGTTAATCTTGAACGCGATTGTGATTATGTTGTTGATATGCTTGAAAGTGATCAACAGCATAAAGAGTATAATTCATCAGAATGGAGCGCTGTATACTGTGAACCATTTTTAGATTCTGCAAAATCTCGGGGTTTAGCAAAACTTATTTATATACCAACCCAATTTATACCATCTGTAAAATCACACTTGGAATGGGCTGATTATTGTCTCTTTGAACGCACAAGGAGCCAATAAACAAGTTGGAAAATTTATCAAAATTATTTGAATGTATACTAAAAAAGTAAAAAAAATTTAATGTAAATAATATATATATATATCTATATAATAAAAAAAATGCAAAAAAAAAAAAAAAAAATACATGAAACCAAAATTTTTTATTTTTTTTATGTAGTAGTTCTACGCGCGACGGCGCCAACCATTAAATCGATAAATCTTTCAGCGACATCACTATCTTGTCTAGCAGTTTCAATACTACCTAAAATATGACTAATACCAACACCAAGTTTTTCTGAACCAGTCCTTTGTTGAATACCACGTGTAACAGTACCACGTAAACCATCATCACTAAATATATCAACTTGTTGAAGTACACGATCTAATTCTGTTAAATTATTAACAGCTGGTACAGGAATTTCTGCTTGAAATGTTTCCAACATATCCATTTGTGCCCAAACTGATCTCATTGATGTTGTTGCAAGTATTAATAATCTTCTACCCTTTGGTGGATGCTTTTTAAATAATGTTCGAAGTGTTTGAAATACTGCATTAGAAAATCGCGGTCCAATTGGTACCCACTCAATAATATCTTCAATTGAATCCACAACAACAACATTTAATGGACTCCGATATGCATCATTAAATACTTTAAGAATATGACTCACTTTACTACTTTCAGACATACCTGCCATATCCGTTGCTGATAAAAGTTTAATAAATGGGAATTCAGATGCAAGTCCAATCGCTGCAGCAAGTGCTGTCTTACCAGCTGCTGGTGGTCCATGTAAAAGTACTGATACAAGTGGTGTATGCTCAGATGTTCGAACTTGATCAGTAAACAATTTGCCTTCTTCAAGAATTCCATTGATATGTGGTGAAAATTTAATTATACCATTGGGTAGACAACTTTCAAGTTCTTCTTCACTAACTCCAAACGCTGGTTTCACTTCATTAAAGGCATTCATAAAATCTTGACGCTCTACTTGCATTTTATCAATATCTTCTGATACGGCTGCCATAGTACCAGCTTTAATATGTCTATTAAATGCAAAACTTGTGGCTGACTTTACCAATCCACTAATTTCTGCACCGCTAAAATTCTTTGTTAGTGCAGCAAGTTCATCTATGTCCACATCACCAGCCATAACCTTATTCATTCGCATCTTGGTAGTGTGAATCTTAAGAATTTGTCTTCTACCCTTCTCATCTGGTAATGAAATCTCCATATGTACTTCTAAACGACCTGGTCGCAGTAATGCTTCATCAATCATATCCTTTCGGTTAGTCATACCGATAATGAGGACATTGTTGAGTTGATCTACACCATCCATTTTAGACAGCAACTGATTAACAACAGTATCTCCTACACCAGTACTATCACCTTTTGTACCTCGTTGTCGACAAATCGCATCAAGCTCATCAAAAATGATTATATGTAGACCAGATTCTTCGCCCTTTTCGCGATATTCCTTTTCAGCATCGGCAAACAGTTTGCGTACATTTTCCTCACTCTGACCAACAAATTTACTAAGAATCTCGGGTCCATTGACAATTTTGGGCTCTCGCGCATTCAGCATCTTACCAATCTGCCTAGCAATCAATGTCTTTCCTGTTCCTGGAGGACCAAATAGCAAGATACCTTTAACATGTTCAATTCCTAATTTCTCTACCAGGGCAGGAGGGAAAACTCGACTAGCAAATGCACGTCTGAAAATGGTTGAAAATTCCTTATCGAGACCTCCAATACCCATATCCTCAAATTTGAAATTAGGAGCAATAATAGCATTTGCAGCAGGTCTCTTCGATGAGGCTTTAAGACGGATAGTAGAGTTTGGAGCCTTAAAAAAGGTCATAGAAGTATGAGCAGTCATAATACCGCGAGCAGTTGGAGAAGTCATTGTTGGTGTTATATCTAAATCAGACTTCTCCTGTAGACTGACAATTTGTACTGATGTTACTGTAACCTTGAGAAGGATAGATCTAAAGTCAACAACAAACTTCTGTCCTGGAGCAAATAATTGGTTTTGATATAATCCAGTAATCCATTTCGCAAGTTGATCTTGATCAAATTGTTGGTCGCTGGTCTTATTGCGAGAGTAGAATCCAATCTCGCAGGTCAGTGATCCCAAATACGCCTGTGAGCCTTGATTGAACGGATCATATTGCGTCACATTTACTTCTTGATTGAGAGCCCATCCAGCCCACTCTCTTTGAGGACCTGTTGCCCCCATGGTTCCGGGTTGGATGCGGTCATCGACTCTGATGGAAAATGTTAGCCCCTCTGTAGATCGAATATTCATAAAAAAACAAGAAATCAAGCGTACCTTGTAGATAGAACAAATTGGTCATCGCACATAACATAACGATCACCGGGGAAATCTCGAGAGCTCACCAGGAGGCAATTGGTAAGGGCCAGCTCATTTGAAGGAACCTGACATACTCGAAGAACTTTACTATGACTGCTACCTCGATGTACTGACCCAACAATGCGACCTAAAGGATTAGATACTCGACTCATACTATTACCCGAACTTGGAGAGTTTAGACTTGTTTGTGATCCATGTCCTCCAGTTGGCGACATAGGAGGATACTGGGGGTGTTTCTCACCACCACCATTGCCTCGTCCGCCAAACATTAGATGAATTTTAACTAGTCCTTAATTTAGTAAAGGAGACCAAACAAAAAAGGATTTTAACTTATAGACGGCAGCGCTTTTCCAATCGGTGTTTGTCAGTTTACTTGATAGCTCAGACGCCGAAGGGATATTGAGAGCCTCCTTGACGTTGATCCCAGTTGCGCGGCTCATTCTTTGGGAGGTTTACAAATTTTGGCTCTTTTGGGACGTTATTGTATACTTTTTTCGGTATACATTTCAGACTACAACGGCATAAGAAGAGGTTACATTATTCTATCTAGATTTTAGTGAGCTCGGGTAGTTGTTGGGCCTGACCTTCGATGCCTTGAGGTTTGCCTTTGACGATGTTGCCGTTGTCGTTGTCGTTGCCTTGTTGAAGTATTAGTAGAGTTGTCGGATGGTCTTGTCCTTGTCCTTATCCTCGTCCTTGCTGAAGTACTGGTTTCGGGTTGGTGCCGCTGCTGCTGCTGATGATCTGTGCTATTATTCTCTTCGGTCCCTCTAGATCTTGCTCCTTTACGATTACGAATCATTCTTCTAAAAGTCTTTCGGCTCCGCTGACGTTGTCTCCTTGTACGAGTAGGATCACGCGTAGGCGTCAAAGTAGAAAGAGTATTATCATTGTCATTGGTGGTCGCAGAAGCAGCACGTTGCTCTTGTCGAGTGATACGCCGTAATTGTCGAGCAGTTTCTAATTTCTCCTTGCGCTCGGCGTAGAATTGGAGTTGAATAGAGACCATTACTTTTTGTAGCTTTTCATAGGTTAGAGTAGAGTCAATGTCGAGTTTCTTTGTAACCTCTTGGTAAAATTTTGTTGGCAAGTTGGCAACTACAAGGGCAGCCTGAGAATCTTCTGGTGTTTCATAGCCAAGAAATTTGAGAGTTTGAAACCGGCACTGGATTTGAGCAAGGAATTCCACCACATCATCTTTCCTTGGGTTGAATGCTTTGGTAAAAATTTCTTTATAATTTTCCCTCATTATGGTAGAGTCTTCTATGTGGAAGGCTCCTTTGAGAAGAATCCATGCTTCTTTGGAATTGCGACTGTAGATGACAAAGCTTTCCCATTTTTCAGAGACCGTACTCAGCAACAACAACTCGACAAAGTTGTCTTGTCTCTTCCATATCTCACTAGGGTCTTCTGGCGTGGGTACGTCGGGGTCGATTATGTGGTATAGGTGATTATGTTTAAGAGCCATCTTAATGAGTAATGACCACCTCAGATAGGACGGTCTTGAGTCGAGCCTGCACCCAATGGTAACCAGGTGAGAAATATCCTTAATTGGGGGATTAAAGGATTCAGTAGTTGTTGTGGGAGTTGTATGTTGTCTCTCAGCATTGTTCTCATTGTTATTCTCCGCTTCTGCATGATTTTCCTCCTGATTTGTTTCTTCTTGCCTTTCCGATGGAAGAGATTCTGTATCTTGATTACCCACTTGTGGTGTAGCGGAAGTACTACTACTAACTCGATTATTTTCGTGGAATTGACGTCTCGAAGTAATCTCAGATCGAAGAATATCTAATCGTGAGAGCATTGAGGAGAGAAGGTTGACCACTTCCGACGTTTCAGAATCGGGTTCTAAGGACTCCATTGGATTTACAACATCAGCGCTGTCGTCGTCTGCCACCTGCATAATTCGATGTTAAAGCAACAACTAAGAACAAGGGCCCATTCATTATCTGTGGGTTTGACAAAGTTCGTTGCCCCCATGGAAGTCTCATAGCAACCATTTTTTTTTTTTTCGATTTTTGATGATTATCTTATCTGTTGGGATCGAATGACTCAGCTCATCGGGGCAAAATGACTAGTTCCAATCGATGGTAAAGGCACTAGAAGAACGACACGCGGCGGGAATTACAATTCAAGAAGCCAGCTTGTAAAGTATGTAAAGTACGTAATACTATTTTTCAATCAAATCTCAACAGTACAGATTAGTAAGAGAGTTGAGGGTAACCCGATATGTATCCTAGTTATCCCGTAAAATCTCCAATAGTTCCGTACGTACGACCCAACCCTTTTCCATATCTCCGCCACCGGTGTTTACAACACCTTCATAAGGTCCAAGTATATTAAGACAGAGAGTTTGTTTTCAATAGCGTTGACAACTTTCCTCTCCGATCGACCCTCCGAATCCAAAAAACCCCTCACTGGGTTTGAACATCGGAGCCAGGCACGGGAGCAAAAACACCAACAATAAGCTTAAATTTAGAGTGTACAGGTTTATTTAATTTAAAAAGGAGACCCAAGCTGCCTTGTCAAGGAGAACAAAAAAAAAACTAGTAAAATGCAGATGCAGATGCCTAAGCATTCTCTTACAAGGCCTCTCCGGACAATCATCCTGGGAGCTCCAGGATCTGGTAAAGGTACACTTTCTTCCAGGCTTACTAATAATTTGTCTCCTCATCTTGAGACTGTGTCAACTGGAGATGTCCTTCGGAAACAGATTAAAGAAGGGACTCGTCTCGGTACGTGAATATCATTTTTCCATGACTTTGTATACAGTTACTGACTAAGTATCCATTACGTCTAGGTCAACAAGCAAGCGAGTATATAAAAGCAGGCAAATTGCTTCCAGACTCTACAATTACCCAAGTTCTGGAATCAGAGTTTGTAGCCCGCAATTGGGTTTCTCCAACATCATCCCCAAGCTGGCTTTTGGATGGGTTCCCTAGAACATTGTCTCAGGCAAAGGCTCTGGACCACTTCCTCTCAAGGTCAAAGAATACTCAACTTAATTTGGTAGTCCATCTTGATGTACCATTTTCTGTAATCCTTGAACGGATAGAAAACAGATGGGTTCATATCCCCTCTGGCAGGGTCTATAATCTTACATATAATCCACCAAAAGTAGCGGGTAAAGATGACATGACGGGAGAGCCTCTTTCAAAGAGACCAGATGATAATCCAGAGACTTTTAAAAAGCGATTAGAAAGTTATCAAAAAGCGACTGAACCAATCATTGATTATTACAAGTCTAAACAAGATAAACCAAATAGCTTGGTTATTACTGTATCTGGACCAACTTCTGATATTATATATCCAAAATTAGAAGCTGAAGTTGTCTCACGGTTTTGTAGTCCTACCTCGTCCTCTGGTGGGAACCCTTTAAATTTTAACTTTAGAGAATCTCTCTAAATAAGTGTGCAGATTATTTGCATGTTTTTTGCATGTTTTTTTTTTTGTTTTGGCGGCTTTTATATATATTATCTATTACTTTAATTTCCTTGTTTTAAACCGGTGTCTATGAATTCTCTCTGTCTCTTTTAAACTCAATATTATTACAAACTCTTACTCCATAGCTCCACCTGAGGAAATAAAAATCAACGAGGACAATATAGTATTCATTGACTCTCGGAGTTTGAAAATTCAAGTCGACGACGAGCTGTTGGCGTATCGTGATTACTTATGTATCGCCCACGAGAATGTGCGCCTGGCTCCGACATCATGGCTCTGAACTTGCGCCATCTGTATGAGGGCGATGCGAGATGAGCAGGTAGATCATCAATTGCTTTTGCTGCTGATACTGTAGAATAACGATGCAACTTATTTTTAAATTCGCTTTGAGGCGTCTTCATTGTCATTGAATCTCTATTATTGTTGTCAAGTTGCTCCTGCCACATTTTCATACGCCAACGTATCCATACTCTCCGTTCAAGATTACCAGAACCCCAAACGGTGTAAAATTCTCGTGCTTTTCGTTTGTTGCATTTAATCACAAAGAGTTTTATTTTCAATCTTCGGAAAAAAATGACTTTAGCAAGTTTTTGCGCTTCCTGCGTCTGTGTCTCGCGTGCTCTGTTTGTAAAAGTCTCGACAACTTCGACCCATTGCTTTAGTGCTTTCCCTTTACAATTTGAATTGGAAAGCTGTACTGCCATTTTAGTATTGTTATGTATTCGCTGTGCCTTCATCTGCCATCTCATTAACAACTTCCTGCACACGATCTGCCCATAAAACATGTCGGCCAGTTTAGAGCGTTGATCATTGTTTGATAAAGCCATACGCCATTGCATGAGAGCAATAGCTGTTACTTTGGATTGGAGTGGACTTGAATGACTGAGCCGTTTCAACATTCTTTGGCATTCAGCCTCTTCTCTCCATACAATTAACGATCCCATCAAAAGACGCCGTACATTGTGTTTCACACTTAGATCCTTCCATTCATATTGCCGTTGCTCAAAAACTGTCTTTATTAAAAAGAAAAATCTTCGCTCTGTAGTGTCAGTGCTAAAGCGTTTAGCCAGCTCGTCTTGTATCATCACGTCATTCCACCGTCCGCGTAAACGATCAAAGAAGAATTTCTTTTCTAGACGATTATTATATGATTTTATTGCTAATGATTTTCGCTCTGAAAGGACCCTAACTTTGTCATACCAATCCCTAAAGGTCCTTTGGAACCTTTGCAAATCGTGAATCTCAGAAACTTCAATTGACTGGATGTTTCTCATTCGTGCCAATGATATTACATTCTCAAACTTGCTAAGCGAGGTTTTGGCCAGTTTTCTATTGTAATGTCCAGTGGCAACATGCTCCAAAGATTTATGAGTTGTAACTGCATGAATCCACTTTTTCAGATACCCCTTCTTAACAGCGTTTATTGATGTGTTTCTATATGATTTGATTTGCTTACACCACACACTTGTTTGAGCAATGCGAATAACAGCATGATTTACCACATTATTTTTATACATTTGATCTCCGTCAACTGTCTTTTCAAGTAGTGCTCGATGATTTCCCAGCATCACAGCTAGTATTGCCTTCTTTGCAACAAAATTGTACCTTTGCATGGCTTGATCATTTTGCTCTCCGAGCTCTTGCCAAGACCGTCGCCAAAATGTGGAATACCTGCTAAGAATGTCACTGTTTGCAATATTTTCAACCTGCAAAGATACTGCCTTAAGATGCCAACGGTGAAAAGTACTAACACAATGCATTCTCTCGGCACGCAAGAGCATTTCATGAGCTTCAACATTGTTATTTTGAATATTGTTTATCCGTCCCCTCCAAATTCCCATTATATTTTTGGCCTTTTGAATTTCTTTGTCCCTAGAATACTTGTCACACAGTCTCCTTGCTCGTTTAATGTTGGCAAATCGATTCATCCAAGCATCTAATGAATGCCAAAAACAAGAGGAGGAATAAAATTTCGATGCCAATACAGTATTATGACCTAAATTCTGTTGTTTGTCCCGCCAAAGTATAAATATATTCATCAAGAGTCTGTGATTCGAAATACTCACATTATGTTCCTGTACCAGGTTCATATGCTCAATAGCATGATAGCCATTGATCCAAATATTGAGGACCTCGGTCTTGCGTCGATCCTGGTACTGTATTCTAGCTCTTGTCTCACTGGTCCTAAGTGATTCAATCCTTGATTGCCAAATGTTGATGACATTGAGACACAAAGACGTTCGATTTGCTTGATCTGCAAACTCTTGAAAGCGTTTCAATCTAAGCGACTGTGATTTCCATTTGGAAAAAGTTAGACCTTCAAGATTTTGTATATAATGATGCTGCGCAAATTCTGTCAAGTTGTACGTCTGATTATTCCGCCCTCTCCAGACTAGAAGAGAAGTCACTAGGTAGAGTTCATTTTTGGCCAATATAGTAGTTTCCAAAACATCTTCCAATCGGTCAATTTCGTTCAGAGCTCTTCGAAATAAGACGAAACTGATTCGAAGTAGGCGAGACTGATCAAAATAAATTGCTGCTCTGTATGCTTTTCTAACTTCTCTCGTCCTGTTTTTCCAGACTATGAACCTCGACAACATACTCTTCCTGTATTTACTCTTTGAAAATGTTTGACATTTTTGTCTCAAGACGCAGAGCCTGTAAATATCCCGGAATACATGCTTCAATACAGATCTTTCACAAGTCCTTTCCGCTAGTGTATGAATCTGCACAACGGTTGAACATCGGGTCTTCCAAGTAGTAAAATATTTACTTCTCATCATCGAGAAGGACCTTTCTGTTGAAGCGAATTCAGCAGCCTTGTTAGATATTACTTGTAGTCTGTTAAAGTTGTGTTTCCATCGATTTAATGCAAGTTCGCATTGGGCCTCATTAACTACCTGACTTATTCGAAGATCAGCGAGTTCGAGCCTCCAAAGACGCAAACTGTCGGCCATCACCTTAATTCTATGCTTGGCTAGCAAGTCATCAGCCAAGTTTTGGAGCACATTTAAATTCTTTATTTTGGTCACCCACAACCCGAAGCTCTCTCCAGCTTTGCAGACCACCTTTCGATCCCAGATTTCTGCCCCGGTGGATTTCAATGCGATAACACTATCAAACCTATCCATAAGTAGAGAAAATGTAGATTCCATTAGAGATTTGTCATAGAGTTCCTCGCTGTAAATTTGTAGATTCTTTATCCTGTGAAGCATTGAGCGCCAGTGCTTAATCTCCAAATGAATCATTTTCTCTATACGATCTTTATCCATCTTTACCGCTTGCCGTTTTGTATTCCTCGTTTGCTGTAGACGCTCTTGCCATCTGAACATGACTCTTTCAAGAGTCGTCCTGATCTGCTGTCTACTCAAATCTTCCAAAGTCTTAATAAGATAAGACTTCTTGCTTTCTCGTCGTTGGTGCTGCCGTCTATAGGCGTCTGAACGCCATTCACTTAATATCCTTTTCTGTTTTGTTTCGAGCCGATTTTCCAGGAACTCTAAACCCATAGACTGACGGTCATAATGACTGAACATTGCCAGCTTCCAAGTTCGGACGGTTCGTTCCGTCAGACTATATTGTTGAGCTTCCAGTACCTCTGATGCCAGCTCGCTCATACTCTTACAGTCGAGGAATGTTTTCCAGAGGCGTTTAAAGCAGCTCCGCATAAGGTAGTTTTTTCTCCACTCATCTGCAAGACCTCCGTTATCTCTGTATTTTGAGAATTGGCCTACCCAGACGTAGAAACTACGTTGCTTCAATCGACGATCATGGTCTTCACTAGCAGATCGTTCCACTTGGTGCCAAAAGATAAATGCTTCACGGAATCGCGAGAACCAATATCTCTCAAGGTTTATGGATCGTTCAGTTTCGAGTGACTTTGCGTTTCGAATGATCTTGCTGTCCCGTAATTTACATTGAAGTAATTGCAAGTAGAATTTTCCGAGATTTCTATCCCGCAATTCAACAGCTGAAATAACCCAACCTTTAAAAGCTCTTTGTGTACCTTTAATATGTGACCAACCTAATCGTAGAAGATTCTGCGAACGAAAAAGATCTGCAGCGTCCAATCCCTCGGATATAGACTCCGCACGCTTCATCCATCTCTTAAAGATTTCCTCTAGCAGAATATCGTCAGAATAAGACGTAGCAACAGAGTTATACATTTGCTTGTGATCAATGGACTCGCGAATGCGGAAGAAATAGTCCCTTAGAAGTTGCTTGTCACACTTATTTGCATATAGATTGTACCTTTGGTGGAGCTCAAAATTTTTTATCTTGCGTGAGATCCACATATGGAGGTATCTTTTAGCAAGTTTGGCATCAGCATATGTGGCTGCCATGGAGTATTGATCGATAATATCATTGTATTGCCTTCGCCATCGTGTTAAAAAGTGAGCGATTATCTCCCTATTAACAGCGTTGGATAAGTCTTCCAAACGGTCTGTAGCGACCGCATTGTTCTCATTGATTGTCTGCAGCTTGCTTCGCCATTGATCCAATTGACGTTTGCCCTGTAATTTTTGAAATTTTAAAGCCAGGCTTTTACAGCGCCAGATATGAAAAATCCTTCCCACCCATTCTTCACTTCTTTGTCCAGCATACTTTTCAGCTGCACCTAGTAAAAACTTGTAAAATCTGATAGCCCCGCGCCATTTCACTGTATATAGTGACTCCAGGTTAACTGCAAATGCGATGGAGGCTGTCTGCTGGAGCGATTTATACAGCGCATGGTTTTGATTAATCCGGGCAAAAGCATGGCGAGTTAGCAAATTGGATCTAAGACGCAATGCGCGGACTTGAAGTTGACGGTTCATTTCTGCTTTTCGACGCCATTTAGCTACTGTATTTATGAGCAAGGATTTAGATCGGCGGCCTTCGACATATTTAAACGCATAAGATAAAACACCCTTTAGATTGGTGAACTGGTCTCTCCATTTTCGAAAAAAAGTAGATAACAGTGTGATATCACGAACATACATCACAGCAGAAAGCCTCGCACAGCTTTGCCATTGGTGCAGTGAATGCTGTAATGTTTGCTTTTCACGATTGAACTGTTCCGCTTCTAATCGCAAAGATAATCTCCATAATTTCAGATATCGAGTGTTTAGGTGATTTAAATAAAAAAAGGTAGCCTTCCGTCGAGATCTTCTAGAAGGTGAAATGTTATGTCAATTTAATTAATCACTCAAACAAATAGTACCAAATACTCAGCTTACTCTTCTTGGACGAGAACATTGAAAACCTTCTCCTCTAGCTTGATATCTCTAAAATAGTAGAGCGCATTCTCGCGTATTCGAAGTTCATAAGATTCTTTCCATACTTTTAGCGTACCACGGTGTAAGGTCTTTGAATAAGTAGTTTCAGCTATATGAAGGTTTCTTTCAGTACATAAGACCAATTTCTCCACAAGTTTCTGAAAGAACCTCTCTTGTAACGAGCTCTCGTGATATTGAACGGCTTTCTTTGCCAATAACAGCTGTAGCTCAAACTGTCGTCTCCAGTAACGCCAGGCATTCGACAGTAGAACATCACGGCGGAAAGATTTGCATCTGATTTCAAAATATCCTTCTATCCATAGACTGAATGTTTTCCGAAGAAGAGATTGAACATAGACTTTAGATGCCTTTCCTTGCAGCTGAACTGCAGACCTTGTTTTATCGGACAAGGTCCTAAAAGTGATCCTCTTAAGGAAGACCGAGGCCTGTGAGGCGAGATCATGGACGAGAAATAACGTTCTAACGTGCCAGATTTTAGCATACTTATTCGTCAATGCCCGACTGTAGAGATCATCAGCGGAAAGGTTAGCCTTTGCGATTTCCTCAAAGTTGCTCCTCCAAGCAGTCCACGCTTCTTTGACTAAAGTATTGGAATCGTTGAACTCGGCAATCGACTTCAGTCTAGAGTTGCGACGGACCGAGTGCAACGTAGCAAGCATCCATTTACGTAAATATCTTCCCTTGAGAGACAATCGGACGCGCTCTTCCCCCTGGGCCATGAGGCTGCTGCTGCCTTCATGTCGACTTGTAGCAGCGGTCTCAGTTGTAAACCCCAAATCGGACGCATGGTTTAAAAAGAAGTCGAGCCTCTCATTCCAGCTGTCTTGTCTGATCCTAGAAAGAGCGAGAAGAATAGGAAAATATACAAAGTCATCCGAGGATTGCAGGTGTAAAGAGCTCAAAACTGTATTGTAGGCTTGAATGACGGATAAAAAGGATGAAGCATCATCTGAAGCATCTGCCCTGTCCATAATATCCCTTATGATGAGTATATCTATATAGCCAGAGTTAGAAGAGAGCTGAAAAATCCACAAGGATTGACTTACCTTGGTCAGTACAAACATGGGCAACTGATCGCTGTTGTCGGCGACTTTCAGTCAGATCAAGGTCAGCAACGCTTCCAGTATCATCTATAAACCCATCGGAAATATCTGACATCCCTAGTCATGCTTTGCGAAGGTTGATTGGAATGTCGTGTTTTGCTATACGTCGAGTTTACGCGACTTGGTGATGAGCACCACCAACTGAACTACAGTACCAGTTTAGAGTATTCATTCTAACTCTACAGACTTGAATTTCTCACCTCGACAGCTCTACTACATATTTATTACTTTTTCTTTTCTTCTATCGAGTTGCAAATGAAATTCTAGACCACCTTAGAGGTATATTCGAGCGGCAAGTTTCATCCACACTGTCAAAAAATAAGTTAGCAAGACTTGAATTTCTATGCGTGCGATTTCGCTATTCATACCATAATATGCAAACTTTCGCCCTGCGTATCTTCCAAAGAAAGGGATTAGAATGCACTTAAGAAGCTGCTCCAACTCTTCTAATGATTCTTCCCATTGTAGCTGTGCATCGTCTTCAAAGTCGTCGAAATCGTCGTCGTCGCTGTAGTATGAGTCGGCTTCGTCTGTACTGTAGTCGAGAATATCCTCTTCTATGTCATTGATTATATCATCATCCTCGGCGCCAGGGTTATAATGAAGCCCTATCTCCCTGTGAATCCCCATATTGGTTAAAATTGAAGCGGTGCCAGCGACATCATCTTCATTCACCATGAGTGGTCTTGCAAGATATCCGCCAAAGCATAAGTACAGGCCAGCTACCGGTTGTAGAAGACGGATGTCATGGCCATAGAAAATGGTCCGCAGTCCTAGCATGCCAGGAGAGCAGAATCCGATATGTCGTTTGGTTTGCTAACAATGGTGGTGGGTGGAGGGTTATAGAGCGCACGTGAGCGATGTCATACTCTACACCACTACTCCACAATTACTCGACGAGTGCAGTGTATACTTGCCAGACAAGTCTCAGCATCACAACATCTCATTCTACAATATCGCTGTATAGCTGATGCTAACCGGGTTCCTTCCCGGGAAACCCAACGACGCATATCAGTCGGTCGCTACTGTGCAATGGCATCAGATCCGGCTAATTGTAAGTTTATAGAACTTGACATCTTCTTTTTATCTTTTTATATATCTAACGTTTTCGGGGGTGAATTAGGTGTATTCTTCTGGTAACAACATTATTATTCTCGGTGATTTGTCTCAGTTGCTCCAGACAATCTATTTGCCGAGGGATGCTACATGTGTCGCTATTCAGCCCGACTCAGGCAAAGTAGGTATACCTGCTGATTTTGAGGGACGAGTTCACAATGTTAATTCTGACTGGCCGTTTTCTAGATTGCTGCCGCTGTTGGAAATGAGGTTTTCATATTCAAACCCTCTATTCAAAGACTTTCGGATCTGCTCAAGGTAAAGGACAACAGCTGTCATCTCTCTACCATTCATTATCTAATCACTATTCTCTTATCTAGTGGGATCAAGAGCGTTGCATTTTAATATCTCCTCTGAAACAGCTGTCTTCTGTACGCTGGGGTATAAATGATAAGGAGTTGTTCATCGCTGGGGATCAGATTGCCCTTTTCAACATTTCCGACAAAGAATCACGGTTACTTTGGTCACAATCACTGGCTAATCCTGTGGCCTGCTTTGATTGTTCTCATGATGGAGCTTATTTGGCCTCGGTCTCGCAGTTTGACAGACTCGTCAAGGTATGGAGACGCTTATCATTTGATCCCGACTACTGCGATTTCGATTTTACTTATATCGTCCATCCTTGCTCAACAATTTCCTTGAGATGGAGGCTTCCCGAAGATAATGGTATTCACCAGCCCCCAGTTCTGTATACGTACGCTAGAGACTCTGTAATGCGCACATGGTCTATTGCAGATCATTCAAGCAGTAATATCTTCCAACTCTCGAGTTCAATAGATCTTCAGTATGCTATTGACCCATCCGGAAAATCCCAAGTTTGTTGCTGGTTTCTTCTTGATCGGAGTCAATTTTTGTCAGCCAGGAAATGGGGAGATCTTGGCGACGGTGATGCACAACAGCTTGCAGTTCTAGATGCCTTTGGTAGTGGTAATGCCGAATTCCTTTTCGTCTTTGATAAACAAGGAGCCATGGCTGTTTGGGGAATTGATAATGTTGGATCATATAATCTTGTATGTACCTTCCAGATCCTTCGGGATATGAGTGGGCTGGTGGCTCCTGAATCTCTCAAACCTCATAATGTTTGCGAGGCCTTTATTTGCCCCAGAAGTAACAAACAAAAGCAATTTGATCTAAAAGTTTTGATTAAAGATTACGGTACCGATCTTCGCTGCTATAGCACCCCTTTTCAAACCTTTCTGGATGCAATCCCAGCCAAGAAATCGCGATTTCGCCTCGACAATATATGGACGGGTCACACACAATCAATTCAAAAGATTACTCGTTCTCGTCAGGGTGGTTCTCTTGTGACGACTAGTAACTTTCAGGAGAACACGATATGGAGGCCCTTGATTATCAAGAACAAGAATGGAAACAGTGAAGATGATCATACTGTATTAGAAAGAATTGGCACTTGTTACAGTAGAACAAGAGTGATTCGGGCTCTTCCGCTGGCGGAAGGTCGTTTCTTGGTCACTTTGCATGACGATCATGTCTGCCTATGGGATTGCAATAGTGAAGAAAGTCGTCTTTTAACCTCTCAAAATATTGACCAAAGTCTAAAGGGACCCGAATGCTTATTACTTCTTCCAGAGAGTGATACTTCAGATTATAAAGTAATAACTGTCTACAGAAATGGTCAAGGAGTTTTATGGGTAATAAAACCTTTAGATCCACCTAAGGAAAATGCTCCTCCGGCAGAAATTGTGCGTACGAGCCGATTTTCATTACCAACAACCGACCCTATCTACAAAGTTTCGGTTATTGATCCTGTTGGTTGGGAATTTACATTGTCTAAAGAATTCTTGGATGCTTATCAAAAGGATATTATAGCAACTGTCACAGAAGAAGGACTAATTGAGAACTGGGCTGTGCGAATTAACGCTTCAGATGATTCTACGGAGCCTCTACAATGGCTTTGCACCTCTCGTGTACAGACTGGAATTTCAAAGGTATCACTAGCCGCTGGAAGCTCTATACGAAAGATTGCCATTGTCGATAGTTATGGCACAGGACTTTCTCTGTGGGATACGCGGACAGGCTATCTCGAGTTTAAAGTTTGCTTTTCTACTAACACTGTTAAAGACCTCGATTGGACCTGTACTCCAGACTCTCAAAGTATCTTGGCTGTTGGGCTTCAAACTGAGGTTCAACTATTTTGTCAGATGCGTTACGATTACGTCAATAAGACACCTGCTTGGGCGAATTTTAAAGTTGTAGATATCTCACCATGCACAACACACCCTATTGGTGATTCTATCTGGATTAGCAATGGTACATTGGTCGTGGGATCAGGAAATCAAATGTTCATTTATAACCGCAAAGTGGAAGATCTTCCGTTCCTAAGCCGTATGGGTATTACTAGTGGTTCGATTGATGATTTATTTACAATTGTCTCCTTCCTCAATGGCCCTTTGGTATATTATCATCCGCAGTTTCTCACACAACTAATTTTTGCCGGCAAGTTAGATAAGGCTGAACAAGTTCTTATCAATCTCCACAAGGAATTAAAGTACAGAGATACCCCGGAGAAAATAGCAACGATGGATTTATCATTAGGCCTCCAAGTTGAGGACTTTATTCAGCCTCCTTCGACCTCTGAAACGTCGCTGAATGGGTTTATGGCTGAAGATGATACTCTGATGGATGATTCTGAAGCCTTTGGTATGCAGGTAGTGCAGGAATTGAACGAAGCACTGACAAAAGTACGGCTCCCGTATCTAGGTGGGCATCAGCAAATGAGTCTTTCGAGTATAATTTCAAGTATAGCGGAAGTACACCGTCAAAGAAGGTCTATTGATGAGAATGGGTCTAGATTTCTGCTCGGTTTCTATCTCCATTTAGTACGAAGGGATCCCACCTGGCACATGATGCATTATCGAGATTTTGTATGGGCTTATCATTCTGAATCTCAAGATGTATTAACAGGACTTTTATTGGAACACTTTGAGAATAGGCTTCTCTGGCAGCATGCAAAGGAGACAGGTATTTGTATGTGGCAACGAAGCAGGGAGAAATTATTAGAGTTATTTGAATCGCTTGCTCGTAATCACTTTGTGGAAGGAAATCATGACCCGGTCAAATGTAGTCTCTATTATCTAGCTTTGAAAAAAAAGCAGGTGCTATATGGTTTGTGGCGGACTGCAGTGTGGGATAAAGATCAGCAGAAGATGCTCAAGTTTTTGAATAATGATTTCACCAAATCACGCTGGAAGACTGCAGCATTGAAGAATGCATATGCTTTACTTGGAAAACAAAAATTCGAGTATGCTGCCGCATTCTTTTTACTGGGTGATAGTCTAGTTGATGCTGTGGGTGTTATCACTAAGAATCTCGATGACGTTCAACTTGCTCTTAGTGTTGCAAGAGTATACGAAGGCGATGATGGCCCAGTTTATTCCTCTCTGTTGGCAAAAGATGTCCTGCGTCTTGCACACCAGAGGTCCGATAGGTGGCTCGCGAGTTGGGCACTATGGGCCAATGGAAAAAAGAGTGCCGCTGTTCAAGTGCTCATATCTCCTCTAGATGATTTCCTTTCGCAATACGATTCCGGAGAGATAAATGGTGATGATAAAAAGGGTCAAGGACGACAGGATGTTACTTCGAATCGATCATTTCTAGTAGATGATCCAGTACTTTGCGTCTTATACCGGGAGCTAAGAATGAGATCATTACAAGCATTGGAGGGAGCCTCAGGCCTTGCTGCCCAATTGGAATTCAATTTTGTCTCTCGAGTTGCGCAACAATACAGTCGTATGGGATGTGATATTCTAGCACTCGATCTCGTCAGGTACTGGAAGTTCTTTTCAGCTGGTAAGATCAAAGCTGCAATAGACGCGCTTAACAAAGATAAGGATTTTGTTGCCCATCGAAGGTCAAGTTCCATAACTCATCGAGACTTTTCCAATACGAAGCCAGCCCCTGAAGGAAGGACTGATGATCCATTTGCAGATTTTAAACGTTATCAAAGCAAGATTACAAATGACTTAAAACCTCCGCCTGCTGCATTCACAGAGCCAGACATGAGCGCATTCGATTTCGGAGCATAGCAAATAGATGAAATCTTTTCACTCATGTACTACTAGCATTAATAGCAACGAAGTATTTATATATTTATTTCTCTTCATCGTTGTAATCTATCGTTATCCCCAGCTATATCATCCCGCCGTCCTTAGTGCGGCTGTTACCGAAAAAAAAAAAATAATAATAATAATAATAATTTTTAGACTTTTTCAAGATGACAAGGAAAAAGTTTCCGATTATCGAAGTGAATATCAGAGAGTAAAAAGAAACATTCAGCCATGGACAGCAGTGACTCAGAAGCTGAAAATGTCGAGGCACTTATTAAGGGGCCCAACGAACTAGAGTATGACTCTGATGAAACTGATGATAACGATATTGGCCCTCTGCCCTGTCTGATTTGTACTACTAGTTTTGAAAATGCAGAGAGTCTGTTTAGACATTGCAAGGAAGAGCATAAATTTGACTTTCTCGCTATTTCCAGAGGTAAGATTTCCATGTTTAGTTTCTGAGAGTATATTTGTGCAGGATTTTAACTCCGGGTCGTTTTTTTTCTAGATCTCGATTTCCTCAACAAGGTCAAACTCGTCAATTACATCCGAACACAGGTCAAAAATGGAGCATCTATACAAGTCGATAACCTTGCATTGATATTGGAGCCTGACGAGTTTTTAAGGCCAGTCCTCGACGATGATCCGGTCTTGTTATGTCTAGATGATCTTGATCTCATCCAAGATCGTAGTGACGAGACAGCACAAGAAAATGAACAATTAAAAGCTCAAATTGAGACCTTGACAAAGCGAATCACTGCGTACGAGTCTATTGAACGGATAGACAGGGATGGTTCCCAGCAATCGGAGAAGAATAATAGTTCAGCTTCATCGGCCAACAATGCCAAGACGATACAAGGGCCGGACAACGATAAGTACTACTTTGACTCGTATGCACATACGGAAATCCACGAAATAATGCTCAAAGATACTGTTCGGACAGATGCATACCGGGACTTTATCTACAATAACAAGGACATCATCAAGGGAAAGACTGTTTTGGATGTGGGATGTGGCACAGGGATACTATCCATGTTTGCTGCTAAAGCAGGTGCTCGACAGGTAATTGCTGTTGACAATTCCGATGTTCTTGAGCGGGCGCAAAAGAATATAAAGGAGAATGGATTGGATAGTGTGATTAAGTGCGTGGCAGGTAAAATAGAACAAGTGCAGCTACCTGTAACTCAGGTTGATATTATTATCTCTGAGTGGATGGGATATGGGCTATTATATGAGTCGATGCTGGACTCTGTATTATTTGCCCGAGATAAGTAT
Organism: Trigonopsis californica; assembly: GCA_030574475.1. Taxonomy (NCBI): domain Eukaryota; kingdom Fungi; phylum Ascomycota; class Trigonopsidomycetes; order Trigonopsidales; family Trigonopsidaceae; genus Trigonopsis; species Trigonopsis californica. The sequence continues at coordinate 81,572 of JAJMFC010000006.1, forward strand.
CTCAAGCCCACTTCGGGGCTCATGGCTCCGTCTGAAACGCGGCTTCTTGTCACAGCGATTGAAGATGATGAATATATTCCTGATCGGACAAACTTTTGGAATGATGTTTACGGATTCAAAATGAGCGCAATGAAGCCTGACATTGATGAACCCATGCTTCAAGTTTTCCCCGAATCTGCTGTGATTGCAAATCCAGACATATTTCAGGCGCTTCCACTTCATACAGTTACCGAGTCAGATCTGAGCTTCTCAGCTCCGTTTAAAATTCAAGTTAATCGCAAGGCAGAGATGAATGCCATATTGATCTACTTTGATACCTTCTTCACTACGTCTCGAAATGAGAAGATTGACCCCGATTCTCGGGCTGAGACATGGCGCAGCAATGTTAAAGAACCAGTTGGAGGTAATAGTTTTACTACAGGGCCCTGGGGCAAGCCAACTCACTGGAAGAGCACTGCACTGATTCTGCCAAAACCTATTGGCGTAGAGTCTGGCGATACAGTGACTGGTACAATAAGTTACGCAAAGAATAAAAAGTTTACACGAGAAATTGAAGTTACATTGACTTTGTTACACAAGGAATATGCCATGCAAAAGAACTACTACTTGAGATGAAATTATCATTGCATATAGGAATGAAAACTTGTATATAGATAGAGATTTTTGGGCCGCCTTTCCTAAATTGGATTCGCTGTGTACAAATAGAGACGAACTTTAACATTTTTTAAGTTCAAAAAAATAAATGAATGTTTTGATTTTCCCACCACGCCGCTTCCCCTTTAATATCCGCAAACGTTGGAGTTTCTGGATTTGGAATGACTAATTGGGGCTTCCATTGTTAAATGAACAATTCTAACTTGTAGAAAAAAAAAAAATGCTGTAGACTTTAGGCATGCCCGCAGTCCATTTATGACTTTTCTTCAGAAAGGGTCTTACAATAACTACAGCAAAAATAGCAGAAGAGAGCAGACATGGAAACTGCTCGGGAAGGGTGTATGTATGTACTATCATTCTATATAAGCAGCCACTGCGCTTGTGCTTAGATTAACTACTGCACGCAATCAAGACTCAGTCCTAAACTAGTAGAACAATATTGCTTACATTAGCGAGGTTCCTCGGGTCATCTGAAAAAACATTGATTGCTTGGCTAAACGTAATGGTTCATGCGCGTGACGATGGATTTTAAAATGTGGGGTGGGTTGCCATGACAGAGCCCATATTTTAAAAATATGAACCCAAAACAAGGAGAGGTTACTTCATACTTCCCGGTTGGACAAGTCAAATGCCTCGCTTTCGGAAAATCTATACGTCTAAGTGAGACTTTTCCCTTCATTTATTCTTTGTTTAGAGTTTTTGTTTTTTCTCACACTCATTCGGTTTAGGTAATCTCGAAATATGAAGCGCTGCTGAAAATAACCCAACCCCCACATGATATATACATGTCTCCATGTCCTTCTAGAGACGCTATACTTTGTACTCCAAGCGTTCGTTGTTATGGGTTGGTCACTTCCCTTCCGACGCAGGGATCTAGCGGTCGCTTCAGTCGTTGTATTCTGTTTTGGTCTTGTGGCAATTCAAATCACCAATGGTAATGAGCCCGAATCAACCCAAGATGAACGGTTCCTTGAACCCAATATTATTCGACAACGTCAATCTACTGGTGCAGATGACATCGATTCATATTATTATACTGATGATTGGATAACTGGGTCATCCAAAATCCAGCCAAATTCGTTCCAAGTGCAGCCTTATGTTTCAAACGGCTACATAGGCATTCGCCTTCCTGTTGAAGGATCTGGTTTCACTTATGCAACAAACAGCAGTGATGGAGAAAATATCGCTCTTAATGGATGGCCTTTAGATAATCCTCGTTATACAGGTGCATTTATTGCTGGATTTTACGACTCGCAAGAGGAATTGCCCCGAACAAACTTCGAAGACCTTGTAGGCTCAGCACCAGAATCTCCTATTGCCAGTATCCCCGTATGGTCAACACTGTGGATTACAACTGCCCAAGGTAATTCCTATAGTGTCAATGTTGATCCATCCGAGGTTATAAATTATGATCAAAAGCTCAACATGCGATATGGCTACGTCAATACAACTGTTAAATGGAAGCCACCAAGTAACAGTTCAGACTCTGGCGGCATTCAACTTGCTTACACTATATTTACTTCTCGCAAGCGCATGGGCTTAGGAGTGGTGCGATTAGAGCTTACTGCTGACAACGATACGCAAATCTATCTTTCAGACATCAGTGATGGCGCTGGAGCAGAACGTACCGAAGCTGTCAACCAAGACGTTGTTTCAGACAGCTCGTCTATGTATACTGTTTTTCGACCTCAAGGTTTAAATAGTTCCTATGATGCCATCTTATTTTCCACACTTGATTTTTCAGATTCCTCACGTGTTGACTATGGCCAACGTCGCGCTTCATCCCTCGCTTCTTCAAATGCTACTACCATTTCTCAGCAGTTTCCCATCACTTTGAGCGCTGGACAGCCATTTACCATTGTCAAATACGTTGGAATCGCGACGAATCCACTTATTCAAGATTCCCTTTTACGGCATTCTTCTGATATCACCTCTTCCGCAAAGGATATTGGCTTCACTGGCTTATTTTCTGAGCATCATGACGCCTGGGAAAGTTTATGGGGTGATGTTGATATTGTTGTTCCTGGAAACAAGGACATTCAGACTTATACTCGCGCCACCTTGTATCATCTTTTGACAAACATTGGCGACTTTTCGAATACAGCAGACTCAATTACTGTAGGTGGGCTCAGTTCGGATTCTTATGCTGGTTTTATTTTTTGGGACGCCGATTTATGGATGAATCTAGGTATCAATGCTCTTTTCCCTGAGTTCTCCAAACCAATTCTTGATTATCGTTACAATAGGCTGGATCAGGCTAAAGAGAATGCAAAATCTGTGGGGCTTGAAGGAGCGGCTTACCCATGGACGAGTGCCAGAATTGGGCAGTGTACTTCCAGTGGACCTTGCGTAAATTATCAATACCATCTCAATACTGACATTGCAATGGCATTTTGGTATAATTACTTAGCTACAAGGGATGTGGAGTATTTGAGAGAAAAAGCCTGGCCAGTTATTGAAGGAGCTGCAAATATGTTTGCTAGCTATGTTGTCAAGAATGAGTCTACTCAGGGATATTATATGACATTTAATATGACTGATCCAGACGAGTACGCCAACTTTATTAATAATGGTGCATATACAAATGCTGGAATCAGTCAATTAATGGAGTGGGCTCAGCGTGCTGCTGAAATCCTATCATACGATGCTCCTAGCGTTTGGTCTGATATTGAACATAATATGTACATTCCTCAGGCCAATGATAGTAATCTGATTCTCGAGTATGATGGGATGAACAATTCAGTAACAATTAAGCAAGCAGATGTCATTATGCTTGCTTATCCACTCGAGTACGATTGGAGTTATGATCAAGCTCATTCATCGATTGTCTTTTACTCTGAGGCTCAGAGTGAGGATGGACCAGCCATGACTCAAGCAATGTACTCAATAGCTGAAGCACAGATTCAATTGCATGGATGTGCTTCCTATACCTATCTTCTCGAAGGAGTTGAGCCATTTATTCGCAAACCATTTTATCAGTTTTCAGAACAAAAGATTGATAATTTCTATTTAAATGGAGGAACAAACCCCGCATTCCCCTTCTTGACTGGACATGGTGGATTCCTGCAGACGTGGACTCATGGATATACAGGATTTCGACTTCGAGAGGATGTTGTGTATCTCAATCCGTCGCTACCTCCTCAACTGACCGAGGGCTATATTCTCAAGGGACTCAAATGGCAAGGTAATAGTCTTGATGTCGCCATTGGGCTTGATGAGACAACGATCAATCTACGTTCGAGACAAGATGGAGCAACCACTGTAGTGGTTCGAATCTCGAGCGATCATCCTGCTGGTGGAGATTATCCTCTGGATATAAATGGGACAGTGACGATCCCAACACGTCGAGTTGATCTCAATAGGAAGGTTCTCCCGGACGATTTGGATGATCTGGCTATGTGTCGTCCCGTTTCGTCGAATTCAGAAACTGTATGGGGTCACTATCCGTTTGCACCATTTGATGGGTCTAATAGCACGAGATGGCAGCCTGCCAGCGATCTATACAGCAGTCTGACGGTTGACCTAGGCAACACGACAAGTATTAACTCTTATTGGGTGACTTGGGGCAGTGTTCCGGCAAAATACGTGTACTTTGGTATCGCAGATGGTCCAACCGATGCAGCCAACGTTCAATGGATTGTGGAACGTACAGAAGTGGGCATATCTTCACCGTATGATCCGGATAGAGACATATATGATTTTGAGGATCGGCCATTTAATACTACTCATCAACGATTTGACAATGATGTTGATGCAAGATATGTGAGATTTGGGTTTGAAGGATCCTATAGTAATGATGGTAAAGGTGGTATTGTCGTTGGTACAAATGTCTTTTACAATAACACGCCTTCAGGATGAAAAAAAAAAAAAAAAAAAAAAAAAAAAAAAATAATGCGAAAACGTTTGTGATGTGACTATGAACTTGTACGGTTCTTTTTCTATTTTTTATTTTTTTTTCGTTTCCTTCTCGACTCGTCTCGATACAGCATTAATCCTATAGATCAAGGATATAAATGATGATTTTTTCTATATTAATATTTTTCTGCTTTGAATTTTTGGGGGCGGATGCTAGTTATACCAATATTACTTGTACAATAGAGTGATAAAAGAAATTTGAAAAAAGAAGAACAAGTGTAATTTGCATCGTCTGTAGAATTCTTGCCCTCTGTTGAGAGTATATTTAGAAGGTGTTTTTCTTTTTTTTTTTGTTACTCCATATTTTCCAAACGCGTCGATCGACGTGTCTCTCCCAACCAAAATTGGACATGACACGTAAACAGGCATTCATTCTTTGGAAATACTACCGCCGCCGCCGCCACCATCACCAGCACCAACAGTAATAATAACTGGGGTGAAAAAAAAGGAGATCTTTCCTCCTGTCACAATATCCCCCGCTACAGCCATGGCGTCGTTAGATGTCATAGCTAGTAGTAGAGAGGTTCAACAACTTAGTAACAGTAACAGTTATTCGGAGATTGATGACGAGACTACTACTAGTGACAGCGGCGGGAGCCAATTCACCATGAGTGAGACGGCAGCTATGAATAGTTTTGACCAGGATCCACTCAGATTAGGAATAGATAGTATCGAAATAGCAACGACACCACGACGGAGGCGGCCGACAGCAACATTACCTCAAGATGATGAATTAACCTCAGACCAGCTTGGTCCACGAGATTTTGAACCATACCAACCGAGTCCACGGACGGCACATCATGACCATGATAGAGAAACTTCGACGTCCAAATACAGAGCACTTCTCACTCCAATACACAGGACTATTTCAGGTGGACCAGTTACCGGTTCATCACCATTATCAGTAGAGCTGAGTTCATCATCACCGTCAAACAATAATGATAATCAGTCGCCGCGCAAATATGGCAAGAACGGAAGGCGAAGGCTTTGCAAAGATGCATTTTCAAGACCACGGGATACAACGGACAAGAGCATATGTAAGAGTGGGGCCTCATCAATGACATCACGCATGCCACCATCTTCGCCGCCAGAAACAAGTGGAGGACCTGAAGTACAGCAGGGAATCAATGAGGCCAGTAGCAGTTTAACACCTATTGTTCATCCAGTAATGAAGAATGATGACCAATATGTATATCGCCTTCGCAAGGATGACGAGGGGAATGATATTCTGGTACCTGTATACATGGACGATAAAAAGGTAAGCTACAATCAGTTCCCCTATGCCAACTCCATGTCGCATATTCCACGGTTCCCATTCCGTGAATTTTCTGCTCCATTTTTAGCCAATAACTGTCCATCTCCGGAAGGCACGCCAGCTCTTTCAGATGGATCATCTATTCAGAACTCCCCAGCGGTCTTACCTGCAGAATGGGCTACTCCAACAATGATGGGACTCGGAGAGTTGCAATCCGAAGATGTGAGTTCAGGTACAGATCACACTACAACAGAAGATAATGATGAGAATAGCGGTACAAGTGCGAACAGCAGTCAATCAGCATTCGCATCATCCCCTATAATAACTCCTGAGATCCGTGCCATAGTGCACCCTGAGATTGAGAAACAAAAAAAGCAGAGCCGAAAGCTCGCATTCAAGGAGCCGATAACAGAGCAGAAAGTGAGCGAAGATCTTTTACACGATCCTGAAAAACTTTACAAACAACATCCGCAAAGCTCTCATCATCCTTTCCTGGTAAAGCGAACAACAACAGCAGACCTTTGTCCAAAGCCGTTAGCCCGAGCACTGTTGGTATGCGGAATATGTTTCCCACCGGTATGGTTACTAATAGCGGCAGGCACATTTGACCAAAGCCTAGGTCATATTGACCGAAATACTAAATTGGCAGCGATGGTCCTGTCAAGTATTACCATGACAGCAGGCGTTATAGGCATATGTGTTGGGATCGGAGTCGGGGAAACTGCGGGTAGATGATTTAACCATTTGTATTGTACACTAGGTAAACTTTCTAATCAAACTATAATGAAACTATATACAACTTGTCAATAACCTTTGTTTTACTTTCTACACAAACAGTACAAGATCGACAACCAAGACACAGCCCCGTACATTACACATCTTGTAATCGTCGTCGTTGTTGTTGTTGTTGTGGCGAGACAATGCCGGTTGGGAGCAAAGATAGATTGATTGCGGGAACACTTATCTAGGAAGAAAAAATAACCCATTCTTTGCCCTACTCCATCATTCATCGTCACATCCAAGCAACAAGTTAATAAATATCTCATCTCTTCTTCTGTTGTTGTCTTTGAAAATATCTCTTTATGGGTAACGTCAACGGGAAAGAGCGGCTATCAGCTGGCCATCTCGGAGATTCATCAAGTAATAATTCTTCAAGCAGCAACCATCAGCATCATCAGCATCACCACCACAACAACAATAAATCTAGAGCATCAGATCCTGTCGGCAGTATAAACATCGGTTCATCTAGGAATGGGTCTTCCGATACTCCTCAATCGTCTGACCGCCCAAGGTTGGGTCGACAACGTTCTCGAACTACTTCCGGAACCCATTCAACAAATCCTTTCTTGAGGCTCGGGTCAAGGAACAACCACTCATCATCACATGATAATATTAGTAGTGGAGACGGTGATCACCACCAACACAAGGACTCTCAGAATCGCAAGTCATCTTCACCACCTCTTTCTAAACCTGCAATAGACCCCCGTGTCTTGGTGGACGGTGGATACCTTGTTCCCCAGGGTGTATACAAAGGTGAACCTGACTATGATATTGAGGTAGTCCGAGATCTCCAAGTAAGTTTTTTTTTTTTTTTTTAATTATCTATTTTACATGCTATTCTTTATACTAACTGTGGGGGGCTTTTCCCTCTTGTTAGCTTACACGAAGATTGGCTCCTTTCTTTAAACCCCTCAATGATTATGACGATACTTGGACTGATCGACAACTATTTGCTGCCATACATGGGCTTACTATCAACCAGTCCTCTGCGTCTTCTTCTTCTTCTTCTTCCGCTGGCGACAAAAATCAACAACTCAAAGACCTCAAAAATGATAATGTAGCGGAACTTCGGAAACCACGGAATCGGGCATCTACATTGAATGGTCATGATACAGGTCGCCAAAGGGATCAAAATCACTCTCAACTCATGATCTATCGCGGTTCACAAGAATGCCCTATTTGCTTTATGTATTATCCACCTTTTTTGAATGCTACAAGGTGTTGTGCTCAACCTATATGCTCCGAGTGTTTTGTCCAAATCAAACGCCCTGAGCCGCATGCTCCGCACAATAATAATGAAGGTGGAAATAATCAGCAGCACTCACCATCATCACCATCTGTAGACCCAGCTTCTACCGCTACTAGCATGTCTTCATTAGCGAATGATCAAGAGTTTTTATCTGAACCAGCTTGTTGCCCATTCTGTACTGCAACTGACTTTGGTATTGTCTACTCTGCCCCAATTTATGTGAATACTGGAGTGATTAGGGCACCTATGCCGAATAGTCCTCATGATTTGGTCCCTCCTGAAAGCGGTGTATCTTTAACTGAAGCTTCTCTCAAGTCACCGGTTTCGTCAGGTTCGTTTGATACAACAGTTAGTGGTGGTGGTGGTCGGCCAAGACGTCTATCTCTGCCACCAATCCATGACCAAGTGGTGACAACTGATAAAATTCGTCCCAACTGGGCTTTGAAACTTGCCTCTGCTCGTGCTCATGCGGCAAGACGATCATTTGCTGCTTCTGCTCTTCATTCTAGTGTGTTTTTGTCAAGTTCACCAGATGTCAGTTCTGAAAGTGTAGGTGGGCGATTCGGATCATCAGCTCGTGCTCTTGTTGGTGGTAATCGTCAACATTCTCACAATCATGGACGTCTTCGGCAACACAAAAATGGACGTAAACATCGACTTGCAGTATTGGATCAGGAAGAGGCAGAATTAACTGAGGCAATCAGTCAGTCACTTATTGAAGAAGAGGCAAGAAAACTTCAAGAAAAATACGCAAATGATCCAATGTGTTCTCCTAGGACTTCATCTTCACCTACACGATTTCAACAACCGTCACTACCAGAAACTCCTGTCGATAGCCAAGAGGAGACTGTTAAAAGCAGTAGTCAACATCATCAGAATTCAAAGACTGCTTTGTCCCATGAGGCACTCAAATCATCAGACAGCATATTTTCAATGCATCATATGGGTAATGAACAAACTGCACGTGTTTAAGCGCAAGGCGGGAATTTTCTCTTTTTTTTTTTTTTTTTTTTTTTTTTTTTTTTTTTTTTTTTTTTTTTTTTTTTTTTTTTTTTTTTCTTTCTCTCATTTTATTTTATTTTTATCTTCCTTGTATGTTCGTTAAAACTTATCTGGGTCTTGCATATATACGATTATTTCTAAAAAAAAAAAAGTTTACTGAAAGACATGTAGAAAATTGATGCAATTAGTATATCAATAAAAGGGATTTATTTGAATATGCCTGAGATCTTATTACAGATTCTTTTGTGCAAAGACCGATGAAATTGATCATCATCTCTTGACTTAGAACGATATCGTTATATGAGACTAATTTCCCATCATCGACTTCCCAATTGGAGATTTACAACTCTTTGTAAACAACAAACAAGAGAGGAGAGAACCCTGCCATTTATCGTCGGGGGACCATGTCATCGACAACAGTCACATCGGAATCAAGGAAACGGCGGCGAATTCTATCAGGAAGAAATATTCTAAGGCTTGAATCTCCTCTTAACCATAAAGATACGAATGATGATACGGGTTTTAATATATCGACGGAGGCTATTCTCGAGGGTATTATAAATTTATCATCATTATCAAGAGGTGGTGGCTTGGAAACCCCTATTAGAGATGGGGGAAGGTCACCAAATGAAGTATTGTTCAGTGAGTTGGGCAACCAAGAGGAAATTGAACATCAAGAAGAAGATAATGTTTATGAGGAATCTCAAGTACTCGAAAAGGAACGGGCTGGTCTTTTAACGCAAATTAAATCCATGCAAGAGCAAGTATCAATGTTTGAAAATATGGTGGAAAGAGGGAAACGATTCAACAATCAACGACAACAACCCAATCCTAATGCATTAGTGGAAAGCCTACTACGCGATAATGATGCAGCTGTGAGTGAAACGTATAATGAAGAGAAAGTCAGTCATGAGGGGTCGCTCGAAGATAGTCGACTCCAAGACAGTTTATATCCACAAGCGCATAATCCACAGACAATTCCTCGATTACAATTATTTACAGGTCTTGAAATGATTCCTGTTTCTACAAGGGCAGAAATGTATAATGATGATGGACGAGTTATTACTCGCCATGTAATTAAGGCTAAATCTTTAAGGAATAAAGGGAATTTCAGGTTTACATTGACAATTGATGTGGACAGTGATGGATCAATTGTCAAATTTACAATAACAAATCTATCAAAATGGGCAGAACCAGAATTGGAATCATTTATTGAAAAGACGACCAATTCTAATAACATTAGTTTAGTTGTATGTCTTTATGGTCTTAGCGGATATGCAAAGTTAAGTTGGCAAAGATCACTTGTATTTGCACGTCTTGCGAGTGAATTTCCTGATTTACTACTTGATAAAACAAGTGATAATGCAACAATTGAAAGGGATCCAATAAGTTGGATTGGTGATAGATTTATATCATTTTCTGATAATGAATCAACAATTATATTAACATGGGATTTTAATTTTGATAAAATAACTGGTCAAGTACAATCAATTGTAAGTTTAATACCATCCTATTCATCAAAACTTTTAAACCTTGATGATGATGGTACACTTGATTATACTTTACAAGCATTTAGTCATCTGGTTGATTTAAGAGGTGTATATCTTGCTACTTTTGCTATCCTACAAGCTATCTTTGGCGACCCAAAATGATAGAAGGATGGGACTGGTTTTTTCTTTCTTTTTTTGGGGTATAGGCGCTGGGTTCGTTCTTGTTATATTTTACTACCTCAGTTTATGTTTATAGACGCACCTTTTCTTTGTTTTGTACAATACGTCTCACTCACAATAGCTCAAAGTTTTTTTTGGGGGGGGAGGAAATTTTGTGTGCCATTCTCTTTATAGATACATTGAATTAAAAAAAAAATAAACAAATTTTAAAAAAAAAAGTTGCTTTTTTTTTTTTCTTATGATTGAATTATTTTTTAAATTTTTTTTTTTTTACTTCTTCTTCTCAGCTTCAGCTTCAGCCTTATCTCGTGCCCGTTTTTCACGGATACCAATATATTTGGCATTAGATTGAGCTTTGCGAAGGGTAGTGAAAGCACTTGATTCCTTTGCCTCAGAAGAGATTGCACGAGGAGTAACTTCAGGAAGTTCTTGAGTAATAGGGAAAACACTTTGAACAGACTTGATTTGCTTAGCAGAAGCAATCTCTTGTGCACTGGCATCACCCTTCTTGGGCTTGCCAACCTTGCGTGGGAAAACAATCAATTTGGACTTGTATTCCTTGAGTCGTGCAACATTAGCCTCAAATCCCTCAACTGAACGGTTGACCCGACGGAAATCGACAGAGATGCCAACTGTAGGAGCGAATTTTCGGGTAATACCAGCAGCCTAAATATATATATCGTTAGTTGAAATGATACAAATGAAATGAAATCAATAAAATCTTATTTCCCTAGTAAGTACCTTGAGCTCTTCCAAGGTGAAACCCTTGCCTGCTCTGACTTTTCGGTTGTATCGAAGAGATGGAGCTCGGACAACGGGCCTTAAACTGTCGATAGGGCGAGGAGCAATCTTAGCAGCCTTGGCAATACGGTTGTTTCGTCGACGGACTTTGCTGCCAGGTTGGTCAAAGTGGACCCGTACCCGCTTTTGCCAATCCTTCCGGAAATGGTTCTTGTGGATGGGATTATTCTTGGAAATGGCTTAAGAAGGATAAATATAATGTTAGAATAGACAAGCAAGAAATGATTCATGATCTCCAATTTCCACTCACCCATTGTCGTCTAATGTGTTGGTGTTGTTGTTTGTTGCAATCGACCAAAGTTCAAACAAACCTGGTTTGCGTCGTTGGGAAGTTGGAAATTATTTTGCGTCGCCATCAATCATATTCGCAGTCACAAACTCACTACACAACATTATATAGGGTTTGCGAAAAAAAAACCCCCCCGGGCAAAGCGACGCAAACTCCAATCTCGACAAACCAAAGCTCAACACCAACAGATTTTCCCTCCCTTTAACGGTATTAATCAACCCAAAACAACAACAACAACAACGACAATGAGCGAGGCACACCCAGTTCGAAGCGTCCAGACATTTGGAAAGAAGAAGACAGCTACTGCTGTTGCTCACTGTAAAGAGGGCAAAGGTGTCCTCAAGGTAAATGGATCTCCCATCACTCTTGTTCAACCTGAGATCCTCCGATTCAAGGTCTATGAACCTCTCCTAATTGTTGGTTTAGACAAATTTGCCAATGTTGACATTCGGGTTCGAGTTACTGGTGGTGGTCACGTTTCTCAAGTTTATGCTATTCGTCAGGCAATCGCAAAGGCTATTGTTGCCTATCACCAAAAATATGTTGACGAGCAATCAAAGAATGAGCTAAAGCGTGCTTACATTTCATACGACCGGACGTTATTAATTGCCGACAAGAGACAGTCCGAACCCAAGAAGTTTGGTGGTCCAGGTGCTCGCGCACGTTACCAAAAGTCTTACCGTTAAACAAAACAGGGGGAGGAATCGGGGAAAGAAACACAAACACCTTCGACAACTACTTATTTTTGTATACAGAACCACTATTATTTTTTGCTGTCGTATATTTGCTATGTTTCTTTTTTCTTTTCTGATTCCCTTTTTTTGCATGTACTACTCTACTTGTCGCTTGATGTTAATGTATGCTTAGCCTGAAAAAGTAAGGTTTCCTGGGAAGAGTTTTGATTTCTAATTTCGTAAATTTATGCTACGCTATTTTTTTTTAGACTCACAAAGTATCAAGTATAAGTTTGACCTGAGTCACAAGTTCAATAAAACTATTATCAGCTAGTAGCTCCAATAGAGATTTCTTTAATTCCTGATTAACAGGGATCCCAAAACTAAGCTCATTGATAGCGTCAACATTTATACTCAAATCTTGAGAGTCCAAATTCACTGATAGAGGAGATTCCCGAGGATTTATAACAGGGGGAGCGTCTTGTGACGGTAATGCCAGTTCTGGCTGCTCTGGCTCAGGTGGTTCAGGTTGTGTTTGCTGGCTTACTAAAGGCAACCGAGTGGGTGGCTTCCTTTTCTCACGACGTATAACTTCTGTTCTGGCCCTCTTCACGGGTCTCGCGGGGGTTGGATGCTCTTGAGCAGAAGAGGGAGATTCCGCAGTCACCGCTGCTGCTGCTGCTGCTCGCACGGGACACTGATGTTTGCGCAAAATATCTATCGCTTGGCTATGTTCATTCTCGTGGAATAATTTGAGCTGAAACCGCATGGGCTAGAATAACAAGCTGGGGTTAGCGATATAATCGATACAAAAAGTCTTGCAATTCGTATATTTCTCACCTTCAAACGTCCATCTTGGACAGCATAATAGCGGAAAGCCATGCTGGGGAACTTGGCTAGAACACTCAACACCGGCTCCTCTCTATTTCTAGCCGAATTGTCGGCCTTAGCCAACTCTTGCCAACTTATGGTCCGCTGCAATTGAATATTAGCTTTCCCTCCACATCTTCATAGTTGGTATATATGTACACACGGTTTAACATACAATCACCTCGGTAGAAGCTGTATCTATCACTTTGATATTGATTGAAGGGACCGAAACGTCAACCACATCAGCCGCACAAACTGGCTCCAATAAAAGTTGAAAGCTTCCCTTTCGGTGAGTCCAATCTCCATTCTCCCCCTTGCTTGAAACTTTCTCTACTTTACAGGATATCATCATAAGGGTATAACAAGGGTAGACAAGGTATGTCTGGGGGAAGTTGGGACGGGAAGGTTGCTCTTCTTAATCGATCGATCGATCTTATCAGATAACGCCGGAAAATCACCTGTCAAAATAAAAAGCTTATTATATTTGCTCCCAACCAAGCCGCAAGCACGCCTTTGATTTCGAACTTTGCGCCACAACCTGTGGCGCCGAGCTGATCTCGAATTAACTTTTTTCTTTTTTCTTTTTTTTTTTTGCTGATTCTTCGTCTCGATCGAAAGATATTCCTTCTTCCTCTTCCTCGGAAAGATCGAAATAATGACTGCAGGACCTTCTTCTTGTCCTTCTGAGGATGCTGTGGCGTTTCCATTCAGCGGGGGTGATCTTAAGGCTAATAAAGGAACCCTTATCTCAACTGGGCAAAATCTTATCCAACAGAGTATATCATCAGTTTGCTCGGCCATATTCTCCTATTCAGATGGGTTTGAACTAGATACCAATCTTGGATCAGACAGTACTGTTGATGTCCATCGATTCGAAACTCGCCCCGGTGCCGGATCAGCACTGATTGGATATCTCCTTAATCACAAGGATACAACTCCTGTTGGTGTTGTTGGCTCAGCTGCTACTCTTCGAGCCTTGAATCCAAGTTTAGAGGAATACTCATTTATCAGGCCTACTCCACGCCCGCTTGCTCTTTCTATTGCATCTCTTGATTATTCTTCTGAGAGTTACAGGTTTGTCTCGGATTATACTTCTGCCTTGGAGACTTCGAGACAGAATGGCATCTATCTTATTAATTCAAAATCTGTCAATGAGGCTCAACACATGTCTCTTTTAAATACTGTCCTATCAACTGTTGTTCCAAGTATCCACGTTTATGATGGTCAGTCTTTTACCCGTTCATCAAAGACTGTGCACTCGTTTATGGAATCTACTGATCTTGTTAAGGCTTATCATTCCATAACGGAGTCAATCCCCAAAGGAAAACTTATTGATCCTGTCCAGTTCTTGCAAAAATCCCTTGCAGTGCTCAACAAGCAACTTGAGACAGATTATGCTCCTTTTGAATACTATGGACATGCCTCACCAGAGCATGTTATTGTAACATTTGGATCACAAGAGTCAAATTTTGCTGCTGCCGTTGCTCAACAGTTGGCCCGTTCTGGTGAGCGTGTAGGTACTGTGGCTGTACGTGTCTATTCACCATTTTTAGATGAAGATTTCCTCAAAGTACTCCCTAAATCAGTCAAGCGCATAGTTGTTTTGGGCCAGATATCCGATTCTGAGCAGGTCCAAGATTACAACAACCCTTCTCCACTTTACAATGATGTGGTTGTCGCTATTACAATGGGAAGCAATTTACGCCCACTTGTCTTTGATCACAAATATAGCCCTGAAACTGAACTTTCTCCAAAACTTTTTGCCTGGTACTTTGACCAGTTGGCAAGTGGAAAACCTGTTGTGGATACAATTCCTAAGAAACTCTCTGCCAATAAATTCTCTGCTGTCTCTTCCTTTGACCTTCTTCAAGATGTTGGTGCTAGTGAGTTTGTCTTTTGGGACGTGGATGACAGTAAATTGGCTGCTGTTGGTAGCCGTATCGCTTTTGCTCTTTCTCTTCAGTCTGATAAAGATATCCAGTATCGTGCCACTTATGATAACATCAATCTTGCTGGCGTCCTCGAGACACAAATCAGGATTGCAGACTCGGATTTACAAGTTGATTTCCCTATCGACCATGCAGATGTAATTGTTGTACAGGATTCATCAATAACCAAGGGATTCGATATTCTTGCAACTGCCAAGGCTGGTGCCAAAGTACTCCTCCATACAACCGATACCACTGCTGAAGATCTCGAGAAGCGACTGCCTAAAGAATTCCTCGACACTCTTGTTAGTAAGAACATTGAACTATATCTTTTGGATCCCAACTTGATTGGCGACTATCCCGAGACAGGTGAGCGTACTATAAGTTTGATATTCCAGTTGGCATTTTGGAAATTAGTTGATCCAAAGGCATCTATTGATCACATTGTTCGACAGCTTATTGTCGCAAATGGACAGGAAGTGGAACTTATTCCTGCTATTCTTAACATCTTGGCAGAGAAGACATATGCAGATGCTCTTCGAAAATTTGAAATTCCTGCTGCTTGGGCAAATAGTGAAGATGAGCAAAAGCCGGCGGATGGTGAGGTCAAGACCAATGGAGAAGCTGTGACAACAAACGGAGATCATCATGACAAGAAAGAAAAAGTTCAACTTCCAACAACTGCAGTGTTCAATGCATTGTCACCAAACGGTGAAAAATCTGAAGAGGAAGAAGAGCCTCAAGTTGCCGATTGGACACTTGCTGCTAAACATCTTGCCTTCAAGGAAGCATATCATTTTGAATCGGTATTAAGACCTGATCTCTCTGCCAAGACATATATTGTCAGGGTACAAGAAAATCGACGTATTATTCCATTGAGCTATGACCGTAACTTGTTCCACATTGAATTTGATATCTCTGGTACAAGGCTTACTTACAAGATTGGAGAGGCACTAGGAGTCCATGGACGAAATGATTCTGAGCTTGTTGACGAGTTTATCAAATTTTACCAACTTGATCCTGAGGAGTTGGTTGAAGTACCTGATCGTGAAGATCCAAATGAAGTTGAAGTAAGAACAATTTATCAATCATTATTGGAGAATTTAGATATTTTTGGAAAACCACCCAAGAAATTTTATGAAGGATTAGCTCCATTCGCAAAGGATGAGACTGAAAAGAAGCATTTGGAAACATTAGGATCAGCAGATGGTGCTGCAGAGCTCAAGAAGCGAACTGATTTGGATTTTGTCACATATGCAGATATCTTGCAAGAATTCAAGTCTGCTCACCCTGGATTCCAAGATTTAGTTCAGCTTGTTGCGCCACTGAAACGTCGTGAATACTCGATTGCATCGTCACAAAACATGCATCCCAATTCTGTTCATCTTTTGATTGTAGTAGTTGATTGGGTAGATTCGAAGGGTCGCAAACGATATGGACAGTGTTCCAGATACCTATCAGAACTTGGAGTGGGACAAGAATTAGTTGTCAGTGTTAAGCCATCAGTTATGAAATTACCACCATTAACTACTCAACCAATTATTATGAGTGGATTAGGTACTGGATTAGCTCCATTTAAAGCATTTGTTGAAGAACGTATCTATCAAAGAGAACAAGGTCATGAAATTGGAGAAATCTTTTTATATTTGGGATCAAGACATAGACGTGAAGAATACTTATATGGAGAATTATGGGAAGCATTTTTAGCTTCAGGAATTTTAACACATCTTGGTACAGCATTTAGTCGTGATCAACCACAAAAGATTTATATTCAAGATCGAATGAGAGAGACATTAACTGAACTTGTTGATGCATTTGTAAGAAAGAATGGTGCTTTCTATTTATGTGGACCTACATGGCCAGTACCTGATGTAACTGGAGTTTTAGAAGATGTTATTGTTGCTGAAGCTAAACAGCGTGGTGAAACAGTCGATGATTTAGCAAAGGCAATTGAAGATCTTAAAGATCAGGGACGTTACGTGCTTGAAGTTTACTAGATGTATGTGTGTGTGAATAAAATAAAAGAAAAGAAAAATAGACAAAAGAAAAAGTTTTAGATACGCACAATTTTTAGAAGAGATTTATTTCTATTATTTTTATTATTTTACAAGTTGAAAATCTTTACACGTAGACGAGCAGTTTGATGCTACTCAACTTTTTTTTAAGCGATTAATTTAATAGCAAAAAATTGGACACTTCCATGTTAGTAAAAATTAAAAAAAGATGATGAAGATGGAGTCAGTTTCTCCTTTTTTTCATATTTTCCGCATGGTAAATTCCATTTGCTTAAGCGAAGAATAAAATGAACAATTTACAATAAACAGAAAGATGGAGAAATAAATAGATAAAAGAAACAAAACCCGCAAGTAAAAAAGAAAAAAAAATTCCCTCTCGTACTAATTAAAGCGATATATAATTCTTATTTATTTAAATTATTGGGGCGAAGAGAAAAAAAGAAAGTACAATGACCTTCTTGAGATGTATTTTTTTGATTGTTGGTCTCATGGCCGCCATCAGTAGTGCTATCGAAATCCAACCAATAGATGTCAAGGATACTTCTCCAGATTCAGTTTATGTGGAAGGTCGTATCCTTAACGTTGATGACTCTCAGAATAACGGCACTCTGAGCAATAATGGCACTGTGAGCTATAATGCTACTTTTACTAACGATACTGCCGATACATACAGCAGCAATAACAACAACAGCAGCACACAAGGAAATATAGTAAAATATGGCAGATGCCTTGGATTTGACGATAATGGATTTCATAAAAAGCAATATATGGAATTTCTTGAAAGTATGGTTGATTCCAAAATAAATTGTAAAGAAAATACATGCACTTATATTGGACCTGATCCAGGTACAAATATTTGCGAAATGGCTAAATTTGCTTGTCAAGTTATTGACACCAATCTTTGGGCATCAAGTGGATTCTGTTGAGTTAGTGATTGACCTGGAGAAGAAGAAGAAGAAGAAGAAGAGAAAAGAAAAAAAGAAAAACCGGAACAAATGTGCTCCCCCTTCCAAATTATTATTATGGGTTATAGTTATAATATAGAAAAATGATTAGTTTAAATCTTAGTATTTAGCAAGAAACAAAAAATTCTTTTCCTAAAAATGGATATCACTTTAATTGCCTTTCGAGACAAACAGGAATGACGATAGGGCCCATAGAGTCGTAGATACCGCTATCAATTAGTAAATGGGTATGAGGATCGCAGTCGCTTTTCCGTACAAAATATATAGGTATATAAGGGCGAGTAATCAAGATGACAAAAGCACATATCAACGGTAGGAATATCAAGGGCTGTGGGGACACTGGAAATATGTGACAGATAACGTATACCCCTAGAATTAGAACAACTATAGAAGAAAGAAAACCGGGGTAGAAATTCAGAAAATGTGTGTCAGTGAGGTATGAATTTTTGTAAGACTTACAAAGAGAGCGTGCTCTTGGAGAAATTAGCATGATGAGCCCAAAACATGACAGAGGATACCAGACTGCAGAGATTAAGATTTTACCAATCCTTGCTAATTTATTTGTCAAATGGGTCAGTTTGTTTAATTTGGCAATTATATTCTCCAGTTGTTGTGCTGCATCTCTTGAAAGAGTCATAATGTCCTGTTGAGTATGAAGAGTGTCACGAACGGTTAAGGGTGAATATAATCTATTCATCTCCTCTGAGCGAGTCTCCATGGATAATAACATGGTTTGAAGCAACATTTCTAGATGCTATTGAGAAGATTATCGGTAAGTTTTAGATTGCGTAGATAGAAATAAATCAAAAAAAAAAAAAAAATATACATACAGTCGCAGTACCAATCGTAGACTCCAAAAAATGCACCAAACCCTGCTGCCGGTTCAACTAATGTTTTGGTCAGTACTCGTTGACAAAGAAAAAGAAAGATAGTTGGGTAAGTGGAGCATACTATTTCAGATTGATAGCCCTGTAAATCGTAGACCGTCTTCTCCAATGCATTCTCGATGAATTCAGAGAAATTCTACCAAGAAGAATATCCGTAGATTAGTAACTGGGCTTTCACCGTTCAACATTAGTTTCTCCATACTTTAATAGCAGCTTGTCCCCGAGTGTCAAAAGTATGTTGACGATTCGCCAGCTTTTCAAACAGATTTACAGACCAGGCATTTAATTTTTTAGAGACTGCCTCTTGCTGTACATATAGAGACTCAGTACTGTCCTTGAACTTCTTTATATAGATAGGCTTTCGCGTTAATGGACGAATGTAAAAAAAGAAAAAAATTTAGATTAGATGAACCAATATACCTTATTGACCGTACCAGCTTCAATGGCCGTCTGGGAAAGCATCGCAGTGAGAGAATCAGCCAGATGAGCCTTGTCAACCAAGGAGTCAGATAGTAGAGATAACTGGCTTTGTAAATCGGTGAATGAAGCGCGCATCCCAGCAACAATTGCAAGGCGATCCGTGTCGACACGATCAATATCTTGGCAAGATCTTTGCAATGCATCCGATAATTGAGTGTAAAGATGACCATGTAATGCGGTAACGTTCCTGTAGGTCTCTAAGACCCTCTGATTCTCATAGTCCGTTGTGAGTCCTCGACACAACGAGTCAATTGACTGGAAGTACCCGCTAAAGGAGGTCCACCATTGAGCCCGTTTATGCAGGAGTTTTGCGCACTCAAGCAATGGCAAACCGAGCGGGCAGGGGGTATCGACCTTTGAGTATTGTAGCTCACACAGAGTCAATTGCACAGCTAATTCAACACGGGTATCTGGGGGTATTCTCGAATGACATGATTCTTTAGCAATTATAACAACATCTCTTGTGCACTCGTCAACTTGGCTCAGGGAATCCAACTTATTCATTATCCCTTCATATACATTGCTTTCATCTCGTATTCGGAGCTCGGGAGCAGCAGCAGCATTTTTAAAAATCCACACTAGTAGCAGCATTGACATGCCAATGTGGTATCTGAATCTCATTTTGCATTGGTTCACCAAGGTCGACCACTTTTGACTTGGCTTGGTGTTGTGTTTTAGTTACGTCTACCGTGCGGCGCACTCGATTCATCGATCCTAAGAAAAAAAACCATCGGAGAGACAGACATCATCTTTCTGGATCAAAGGACTGAAGAAAAAAGGAGGACTCATAATGACGTCGAAGGCTACAGGAGACATCGACGATACTTGCCCGTACGAACTGTCTCATATCTACGAGCTGATCAAGGCAGAATACGGAGCAGTTCTTCAACAATATCAGAATACTCGGATCGCGCAGGGAAGGTTAGAAGCACATCTGGAATGCCGAGTATCACCATTACTATTGCGTATTAATCGAGTAACTCATTTTATGACTGAAGATTTGGAAATGAACGAGTCTCAAAAAAGTCGGATCCTGGAAATTGAGCTAGAACTAGTTCAACAACTACGAGATCGTCGAAAAGTTGAAGCAGATCAATGTGAATCACATTTAAAGAGTGCAGATGGATATAGAAAGCGGTTGGCTGATATGGTGGAGAAAACAAAGGGGATTATCGAGGCAGACGGTGAGCGAGATATTCCTCCTGGCGAGAAGGATCTCAATACATATATACCAGAGATTATGTCTGCTTACGATGAATACGTCTCCAAGGCACATAGCAAATGCCTTAAAAAGATTGCTGAAGATCGACAAGATTATACACAAACAATAAAGAAAAGCCAGAATCGAGCAACATCCACGGAACCTGATCCCGAAGAGATGCAAGATCTAATGTCTGCGACATAGGACGATACATCCTTGTTTTCTAATGAATGTTTATAGGTTGCGCCTGTTTATTCGTTTCTTGCAGTATGTTATGTTATGTTATGTTTTTTTTTTTTTTCTTTTTTAAAAAATATATCATATAAACTAGTGACTTGAAATGATACACTTACGCAGATTCTAATTCGCGCCCTCTCTTACTGTAGACAATGTATGTTCTACCGCCGCTGCTACGTTTTCAGAGTACAAAGTATTTACTCGATACATGGTTCCCGTGATGGGTAATGTCCCACCCTTTTGAATGTCCTCGATGAGCCTAAATGATGGACGAGTCGACGATAATCCACCACGACGGTATAAACGCCCAGGAGTCAGCCGGAGAGCTCGGCAAGTAACACAGTCTTCGAGGGAAGGAGATAATGCTCATGAAGTTATACGGATCGATAGCAGTGATGGCTCAGCATCTCCACCACACCCGTCATCCTCGAGGCAACAGCAGCAGCAGCAGCAGCATCGTTTGTCTAATTCTCAAAAGCGGAGACGATTCCATTCAAAGCAGCGGCTAGATGTACCTAAACAGTATTTAGATCTAGTGCGGGAAGCAGTTGGAGCTGAGCGAAAGCGTAAGGTAGCAGCAGCAGCGGCATCAACATCGTCGGCGTCTCCACACAATATAATACCTGGGGAACGAATGTCAGTAAGCAGCTTTCAAAGGCCACCACCGATTAATATCTCTGATGAAGAGAATGTTGTTCAGCAGCAGCAGCAGCATCCCATTGAGATTTCTGATTATGCACCCACTCCGCCTGTGCAACTATCGACAACTGGATCTGCTGAGGAGGAGGAAGGGTCTGACTACGACTTTGAAGATGTGGGATGGGAAGAGACTCCTATGCAGGTTGACGCTGGCGAGGAAGATACATTACCAACCACTAGGGAATCCACTTCGCCATTGGCATCTCCTACGACTTTGGACATTGAATTGAATAGACCAGCTTTGGCAGGCCAGCGAGGGGTCTCGCGTCTTCATCGGGGCAGAAAAGTTACATCTGCACAGAGACAGCTGCGTCTGCAAGTCCATAAACTACATCTAATGTGTCTGATTTCTCATTTGTTTATGCGCAATAAGTGGTTATCTAGCCAAGATCTTCTAGAAGGGCTAAAACCAATGATTACTCCAGGAATGAGAAACCTTCTTTTCCCAAGTCATGACCAAAATAATTCTGTTCAAAGTCGCAAATTTCTTGATGGCTTGAGACAAGTAATGGAATTATGGGCCAGGCGTTTCACTATTAGTAAGATTGGAATTACTAAACCCCATTGGGGTCAAATGCCAGACATTAACGATATGGATCCTTCCATGGATTATAATCAATTTAAGACTGCAATTATAAGGATGGTAGGATCACGTGATATAGGTGCTCAAGGATTTTGTGCTCTTCTTCGCTCAGTAGGGCTTAATGTAAGGCTTATAGCATCTTTACAGCCTTTGGATTTTTCCTTCTCTAGAGACAATGGTGATGACGATGATGATGATGATGATGATGACGACGAGAATCAACAGAATTCCCTCAAAGTGAGGAAACCAGGGGAGTCTGAATACCCGATATACTGGGTAGAGGTGTGGGATACTGCACGAAAGGTATGGGTAGCAGTAGATCCATTGGCGATTAAGACGATTGAGATCCCCAGTACCAAGAGTAAATTGGAGCCACCATCGAATGATAGTGAAAATACAATGGCATATGTGATAGGATTTAAGCGAGATGGTTCAGGTAAAGATGTTACTAGACGATACGCAAAAGGGTATAATGCAAAAACACGTAAGCTTCGAATTACTCAATTTCCTGATGATGCTGAATGGTATAATCAATTCATGAAATTATTTCAATTTCCGCTAAAGACTGAAGATAGTGAGATTGAAGATGAGTATCTTACGAATCGGGAAGCTAATGAACCAATTCCTCAGAATGTACAAGATTTTAAGGGGCATCCTTATTTTGTGTTGGAACGACATTTAAGACAAGATCAAGTATTAGTTAAAAGGGTGCCAGTTGGAAAATTATCTACTACTAGATCAACATCGGCAAAATCTAATGGTGAAGATATTTATCGACGTAAAGATGTACGTACAGTGAAATCATCATTTGGTTGGTATCGTGTAGGACGAGCTATAAAACAAGGAGAACAACCGGTTAAATATTATGTGAAGCGTCGAAATAACGCAAGGAAAAGACACCAAGATGATGATAATAATGATGATGGTGGTAGTGCAAGTGAAGAACCCGAGGAGGCTGGAATGTACATGGAGTCTCAAACAGAGTTATATGTAGCTCCACCAGTAGTTGATGGGATTGTACCTCGAAATGCATATGGAAATATTGATATTTATGTGCCATCTATGGTGCCCGAAGGTGGAGTACACTTGGCATATAATACACGAATTTTATTAGAATCTGCTAAACTTGCAGGAGTTGAAGGAGTTGTTGCAGTGAGTGGATTTGATTATAATGGTGGGAAAGGATCAATGGCATCACCTAGATATAATGGGATTGTAATTGCTAGAGAATATGCTCAATCTGTAATGGCTATTTATCATGGTCTTGTTAATTTAGCTCAACAAGAAGAAATTGATCGACGTGATAGGCTAGCAATGAATCGTTGGAAAAGGTTCTTGAAGGGCGTTGAAATTAGGGCAAGGTATGTAATAAAAAAAGAACGGGCGAATTGAGAAATTTTTCTTTAGGTATTAACAAGTTTATATAGACTTCAACAGGAACATGGGATCGAGTCAGAATCGGAATCAGAACCAGTATCAGAAGGTGAAACTTCACATCATCAAGGTGGTGATGATGATGATGATGATACAGGACATGACGAAAGCAGCAACTTAATAGATACGCCTGCTGTCATTGAAAAGCTACCGTCTCAGAAGTCTGGGGGTGGTGGTGGTGGTGGTGGTACTACATTACGAGAACTTAGCGAACGACGACCTCAGTCGGTTGTACCAAGGGCAAGGAAGGTGAGGCAATCACCAACGAAGGATACCAGTAGTGAGCTGCCAATTACAAATGATAAGGATAACAAGGTGTCACCTGTTGTTGGTGAAGAGGAGAAGAATTCACAACCGCGAAATGATAATATTGTAGCACCGTCAGTCAGCAATAGCGATGGAGATGAGAACGATGATGAAAGTGATCACTACCTTGACTGGATCTAATTTATTTATCTTATTGATACATAGATAAGGAAAAGGAAAAAAAAAAAAAAAACGGAGTTGGTTATTATTACTTTGATTCAAGACTATCAATTCCATCTTGATACGCAGAAAGATCATATTGCTCTGGATATCTCTTTAAAATATCAACAAGTTGTAATTTTTGCTCTTCAAGTGATGGGGGTAATTTATCAAAAGTATCTTTAAATAAATTATTTAAAGGTGGTTTCTTTTTCTTTTCTGCTTTTGAAAATGCAATTAAAATTTGTTTACGGGCAAATTTTTTAAATTCCAAGTCATCATCATCAGACCAATAATTTTGATTTTTTAACCATTTATTCATACGTGAAATTGGATCTTGTTTTCTTTTCCAATCTTCTGCTTCAGTCTTTTGACGATATGCAAATGAATCATCACTTGTTGAATGATGTGAAACTCTGTATGACATTGCTTCAATTAATACTGGCCTTTGCTCATTTATTGCAATATCGCGTGCTACTTGAGTAGCTTTTCTTACTGCAAATATCTGAAGAAAGAAAGAAATGGTGTGAGAAGAAGTTAGAAAAAGGGGGGGGAATAAGAAATCACTTACATCGTTACCATCGACTCTCATTGTCTTGATACCATAACCAATTCCACGACTTGCAATTCCATCACCTCTATATTGTTCAGATGTTGGAGTACTAATTGCGAATCCATTATTTCGACAAATGAATACAACTGGGCAACTTTTCGTTGCAGCAATATTTAAAGCAGCATGAAAATCACCTTCTGATGCGGCTCCATCACCTAAATAACAAAATACAGCGGATTTTTTCCCCTGTAATTTTAAAAGGTATGCAGCACCTACAGCATGTGGTAATTGTGTTGTAAGTGGTGATGAAATGGGATGCTGTTTTTCATTGTTAGAAATCTGGTGAATTAATAATACTTTGATATATCTTACAAAGTTAAGTTTGGATGACATATAGTGTACTGGCATACTTCTTCCACCTCCATAGTCTCCCTCGTTGCCAAAGAGTTGATCCATGAATTCTTCAAGTGTGAAACCTTTCTGCAATAGGACGCCGGCCTTTTCAACAATTTTTTTGTTTGTTTGTTAGTAATATTTTAAAAGAAAGCTATGTTAAATAAACATTTTACCTCTCTGTATTGGCTAAAAATGACATCGTCAGGAGAAAGGACAGAACCCGAACCGACAGTAATACCTTCTTCACCTTGACTAACCATATAAAAAGAAATACGACCTTGTCTTTGTGCTTCATACATAATAACGTCCATAATTTTTAAAATATTCATATTTTTATACATTGTTAATGCATCATCTTTAGATAAATCAATACTTGTTGTTTTATCAACTTGAATTCCATCACTATCAACAAGTCTATAAGTTGGTATAACCGGTTCATTAATTGGATCAATAATATCAAGTTTTGTAATAAATTGACTCTTTGCTGCTCCTGGAAATACCATTAATGATTCACGGGTTAGATTTTTATATGATTTTGAGCTCATATGTAATCCATTACGGAATGATAAAAGAACCCTCCTGCTTGCGAATCCTACTGCCCCCCTTGGTCTCAACATCCTATTTCTTATTTGATAATTAGAATGAAAAAAAAAGAAACTGTTACAAGGACTTTGATGTGATTAATGATTTATGATGATAATAGACGACCCCACACCATTTGGTTGAACAATCTCCGTTCTTACTCCACCTTTACAAGTTCTGTTTTGGGAAATCTAATCTAATCTAATCTAATCTAATCTGATCTGTTCCGCCGCGTGGCGTGGGGCATTCGTCTCGTTCCTTATTGAGACTAGTTCTATTTCTTCCTTTGACTACGACAAAAGTGCATCTAAACTTGTCAACTACAACAGATGGACAAGACCCAGGTATAAAGTAACAGACAAGAAAGAGAAATAGACAATAATAACGTGGTTTTGAGACAATATTTCATAATAGCGACGCACACAATTAGGTTGTCATTGGCAAGTTAAGGGGTTGTTAGCGACTTTTTACTAACAAAATGCAATATTTGCTCTCCTTATTCTGACATATTTCAAAGTGCTAATAATAACAG
The DNA here is from genome assembly GCA_030574475.1 of Trigonopsis californica. Classification (NCBI taxonomy): domain Eukaryota; kingdom Fungi; phylum Ascomycota; class Trigonopsidomycetes; order Trigonopsidales; family Trigonopsidaceae; genus Trigonopsis; species Trigonopsis californica. The sequence goes on from JAJMFC010000006.1 coordinate 107,688, forward strand.
GTCTAATACAGTAGCAAAAGGGGAGCCAGAGTGACAGCCCAGGCCTCCTTCCACGGACAAGGAACCATATTTGATACCAAAGTATGGACAAGCTACCGTTTTGTGTTGAGGCGAGTCACAAAAAAAATACAAACGCGGGGACGAGGAGTCCTAGTTGATGCTTTGTCTCTGGTAACTTGTCCTACATACAGCTTGTTCACTAAATTAGATATCTCATTGACGTCTTATGACTGATGATTGTTGATTATTAGTTGGTTTGGCTGAGACGAATGATGAGGTGTGATGGGGCTGTCTTTTTTTTCGCAAGCTTGGACTATTGCTTGAAGACGAGTATTGACAGCTTTCTGACCTCAGGTGCAACACTTTTGCCAAGTTTAGCCATGCCTTGGTAATGTCAGGTAAGGGGGCTTGGTCTGTGAGCCAATGACCCAGAGCAGGAATAGCTTTATTAGGCTTTGTTTAGAAAATTCGATGGCATGACATTGCGAAAAAGAAGGATACGCACGCTCTGTCTGCGATAATTTGTTCGCTGAACAGAGAAATTCTGAGCAATCGTGAAAGGCTGTCTAAAGTGATTTTCTGCTGGAACGGCTCGGAACTGCAATAATAAGATCTTGAAGGTATACCATGGAATATTGAAGGCTGCTTTTGAGTTGGACTGCTTGTCGAGTTGTTGGTTCGCGATGAAGTGGCCATGATTGGTGTTTACATAGTCAGGACCAAGTTGACTGGGTGAGATTTTGAAAATGTTCCACATATTCTCCAACGTTTTTAGTGGAACTTGTCGGCTAGAGCATCCCAATCACCATTCTTGTAGACTGTGTTGAAAGGAAAAGTGCCACGCATTTCTGGCATGCATGCAATAAGCAAAGATGCGTTGGCATTTTTCTTTTGGGCTCAATTGAAGACGGAATCTTGACCCCATAAAGAGTATGCCAATTAGCGCTTCAGGCTCTGTTGCAGTCAGATCGAACCTGGTCGCCCATAATGAGCATTTTGCTGTCCTGCCTAGATGTCTATAGCCGAGCCACTTGTCAAGAATCCGGTCATCATGATCCCAAGACTTTGCAAGATCAGCCAACCGGCACTTGTCTTATTATTATCAATAAAATCTCTTGCTGGTAAACAAAATGGGACCAGAATCTCTTTTTTCAAGGCACATGATCACTTTTCAACTTGACCACAGATTGTCATAGTCACAGGAAAGAAAGACATCTTCAGGGACATGTTTGTACGCAACATAGTATTGTAATATTACATATTATAAGTCACAAGCTCTCCATGAGCTGGCTATTATTCTAACTAACGAGAGATCCAGTTTAAAACAAAGGACATGTAAAACAGGTGTTTGTACAACAATTATGTAACGGGAGAAAATGACTGTAAGTAATAGATAAAAATAGGTAATATAGTAATGATAATGTTGATATAGTGGGTTTTGTTGAGTGTCTAATCTGATACCGCCGCATGGGTTAATGGGAGAGAGGTTGTAATTTTCAACCACCCTCTCTCGATATCGAATTAAGCGCAGCTTGAACCAAAAGAAAAAAAAAAAAAGGAAGAATGAGTGGAAGAGCAATTTGTAAAAGGTTGCTTTATACAAGGGCTATACAACAAGAAAGTACTAGTACTAGTACACATTTTGGGTTTAAGAATGTACCACAAGAAAAGAAGGAACAACTTGTTGGTGGAGTATTTTCATCAGTTGCAAGAAATTATGATATAATGAATGATGCAATGTCATTTGGAATTCATAGAGTATGGAAAGATCATTTTGTGAATAGATTGAATCCAGGAATGTTGATGAAGAAGAAGAAGGATGATGATGAAGAACCAATGTCATTTTTAGATGTTGCTGGTGGTACAGGTGATATCGCATTTAGAATTCTTGATTATGCAGCAAAGAATCATGGAGATTATAAAAGTAAAATGATTATTACCGATATTAATAATGACATGTTGAGAGAAGGTAAATTACGTTGTGAATCATATAAAGATATGGTGGTTGGAAATCGTATAAATTTTTTACAACAAAATGCAGAAACATTAAATGATATTCAAGATAATTCACAAGATTTATATACAGTTGCATTTGGAATAAGAAATTTTACAAATATACCAAAAGCATTATCAACTGCATATAGAGTATTAAAAACTGGTGGTGTATTTGCATGTTTAGAATTTTCAAAGGTAAATCAACCATTATTGAATTTAATTTATAATCAATATTCATTTAGTATGATTCCATTAATGGGACAGTTAATTGCTGGTGATCGTGATTCATATCAGTATTTAGTTGAATCAATTGAGAGATTCCCAAATCAAGAAAAATTTGCTTCAATGATTAAAGATGCAGGATTTCAGTTAGCTGGTGAGACAGGTTATGAAAATCTTACTTTTGGTGTTGCTGCTATTCATATTGGTGTAAAGTTGTAGTTGTCAGTAAATGATTGATAAATTTTTTCCTTTTCACGATCAGATAATGGGGAATTTTTAAATATTGGATCCTTTCTATGACTCCTTTTAAAATCAATGTAATATTGTGATTTTTTATAATTATTTGATATAAATTGGAGCATTTCAGTCTCTGGATCAATATTATTCTTATTATCTTTATCTTTATTCTTGTCATGAATTTTACCACGAGCCCATTCATGAAATGCATGATTTCTTAATTTTGATGAACCAACTGCTGTATATCTTTCATCATTTATAACTTTAAGTAATTCTTTATCCCATAAATTATATGGATTTACATTCATATCATCAAGTGATTGTTTAAATTCGCGTATTCTTTCAACAATATCTTTTGCTTCTTGTTGTGACAACAACAAGTCATCTTGGACTGTACCAGGACGTGTACAAGAGAATTGATCTTTTTGGTCATGTAGCATTGCTTGCATTTGCCATTCGATATCTTGCTCTGTGAATTCTGGTGCTTGATCTCCTTCCTCTTCCTCTTCTTCTTCCTCTTCTTCTCTTGCTATTTCCTGCTCCTGCTCCTTCTTCTTCTTCTCCACCACCTTCTCCCCCTTGTCTTCAACCCCGCGCCTTTCCGTCACAATATCCCGTTTGGACTCTGCACTATGATGCCCATCTTGAAACAAGGTATCATCCCGAGGAAGCAATTTCAATCCTCTAGCCTTTGCAACTAATAAAACAACGAGTCTCCGATCTAATTGATTAATTGCATTCTCAACATGACTAGGTCCAACCCAAAGTGATTCCTTTGTTTCGGGATTATAAACAAATCTTCTACCAGATCCTGCTATTGCAACTAGAACCCATGGTTTAGCATTTGGAATTTCAATTCTAGCACCTGGTTTAGGTGGTTTCCCTCTTTTCCTTTTCTTTTGCTGCAGCTGCAGCTGTTGTTGAACAGGTCGTTCATATGTAGACTCCCTCGTAATCGAGTTGTAATAGTATACATGGCCAGAAGGTGCTACATGTTGACTCCAGTTGGGAGGAAGCGTTGTATGCTCCAACATGTGGTGGAAGATGCTGGGGGAAAACCCTTAATTTGGGATTTGGTGATGGTGTAGCACTTTTTTTTGGCTGGCTGGGAGTTATATATATAACAAGACCCACCACCACCTTACGCAACCCTCTCCTTCAACAACGACAACAATATGGGAAGCAGACGCTATGATGGACGTACAACAATCTTCTCACCAGAAGGAAGACTTTATCAAGTTGAATATGCAATGGAAGCAATTTCACATGCTGGTACATGTATTGGTGTATTAGCAAATGATGGAATCGTTTTAGCAGCTGAACGTAAAGTTACGACCAAATTATTACAACAAGATTTATCAACCGAAAAAATTTATACATTACATGATAAAATGGTTTGTTCAGTTGCAGGGATTACAGCGGATGCAAGTATTTTAGTTAATTATGCTAGAATTTATGCTCAACAATATTTGCGTACCTATGATGAAGAAATTCCATGCAAGGCATTGGTTAATAGAATGTGTGATATTAAGCAAGGATATACCCAACATGGTGGATTACGTCCCTTTGGTGTTTCATTCATTTATGCGGGATGGGATCCAAAACTTGGATTTCAACTTTATCAGTCAAATCCAAGTGGTAATTACAGTGGTTGGAAGGCAACAAGTGTTGGTGCGAATAATTCAACAGCACAAACATTATTAAAACAAGATTATAAATCTAATAATGAGACTTCATTAACTGATGCAGTCAAATTAGCAATCAAAGTACTCAGTAAGACAATGGATAATGATAAATTGACAAGTGATAAAATTGAATTTGCAACAATGGGTATTGATAAAGCGGGTAATGTATACCATCGCATATGGTCACCTCAAGAGGTTGGATTATTACTCAAGAATGAGGGAATCGCTAAAGATACTGAATCAGATGACATTTAGTTTTTCAAACATTAGAGTCATATTATGAACTTTAGCTCTTGTAGGGCATGATTTCCTTTGATTTTCAACTTTAATATATTGGCTAAACCAGTAATCGTTATTATATCTTTTTTCACGTACTTTAAACCAACGAATTAAATATGATACTGTATTTGAATGTGGGCATGATGACAATGATGATGATTTGTTGTTGTTTGTCATTAAAATTTGCGTCTTTTTAATTCCTGTACAAGTCATCATCATTCGCTTTGATAAAGATTCCCTAATAAATTTAGATATTTTATCCCGAATAATTGCCCTTTGTAATATATTTCGTTTATAATAAAATTCTGATGTCAAAATATTACAATGAATATCGGTTCTTTTTGGTCGAAATCTTAATCTCCTATTTAATCTTGTCTTTATTATAACCATATGAACTCGACTTGCTATTGGATTCCTTTTAATTAAATATCGCAACATTAATTGACGATTATCCTTTGGGTCCGTTAACCGACGATGGTTGTATAACAATAACCACTTATCAAGTACCTTCTTTGAATATATCAACCTATCCTTATGTAAACAATCATCACATGCTAATGCCCTTAATCCATGATCAACTCTTGTCATTGAAAGTAAATCATATTCATCCAGATAATATAGTATTTCAAGTATCACCTCATTAGGCAGTTGTCCTAACCAGCAACTGCACCCATTCCTACTTCTTGTGCTTCCTTCTTCTCCTCCTGCTGCTCTTGCTATTGTAATGGTCTTCTCCTTATCACTTGTACCCATTGCTGGTCTTCATACTCAAACTCCACACGATGGGCGGTGGCGGGGGGGGGATGATGATGACCTTTGGGAACAAAACCCATCTACAACTTATGACTACACCATCAAGAAAGCAGGACTTTCCCAATATTCAACACCAAAACATTGCCTCTCTCTCTCTCTCTCTCTCTCTCTCTCTCTTTTGCAGTGCTACGCTGGTCCTCTTTTAGATTGTAAATATAAAATAATTATATATATTTCCTATACTGAAAAATCAAAACACAAACCTTTCCTTCCCTTCTCTTTTTCTTTTTTTTCTTAAAAAACATCTGCTTTAGACAAAAGAAAAAAAAAACTAAACTTGCGGTCCTGCTGCAATAACCTCTGGAAGTGCTTGATCCTTATACTTTTCAAAATTTTCAACAAATTTTGATCCAAGTGTCTTTGCTTCACGATGTAATGCTGCTGCACCACCATTCCAACTCTTTACTGGATTAAGAATTTCTGATGGTACTCCATTAACACTCTTTGGTACACGTAAATTAAATACTGGGAATGTCTCAAATTCTGCATCCTTTAATTCTCCTGCGTGTATTGAATCCAATATCTTTCTTGTATATTTAAGTGGACATCTTGATCCACCATTATTCACAGATTGTCCTGTCCAACCTGTATTTAATAACCATGCATCAGCTTTATGATGATGAATCTTATCTGCAAGCATCTTTGCATACTTCATTGGGTGTAATACTAAAAATGGTTGTCCAAAGCATGCACTAAATGTTGCTTGTGGTTCTGTAACTCCTTCTTCAGTTCCAGCCATCTTTGATGTATATCCCGATATAAAATGATACATAACTTGCTCATTTGTAAGCTTTGAAATTGGTGGTAATACACCTGATGCATCACATGTAAGAAGAATAATATTTGATGGATGCTTTTCAGTCATACATGGAATCTTTGCATTTGGAATATATTCAATTGGATATGAACATCTTGTATTCTCTGTAAGTGTTGCATCATCATAATCAACAATTCTTGAAGTTTCATCAAAAACAACATTCTCAAGTACTGAACCAAATTTAATTGCATTAAAAATTTCTGGTTCCTTTTCAGCACTTAAACCAAGACATTTTGCATAACAACCTCCTTCAATATTAAAAACACCATCATCTGACCAGCAGTGTTCATCATCTCCAATAAGATCTCTATGAGGATCTGCTGATAAAGTTGTCTTACCAGTTCCTGATAATCCAAAGAAGAGTGTAACATCACCTTCTTTACCATTCTTTGGTGCAGCCTCATTTGCAGATGAATGTAATGTCAATACATTATGTTTAACTGGCATAAGATAAAACATTACAGTGAATATACCCTTCTTCATTTCACCTGCATATTCTGTTCCAAGAATAACCATCTCCATATCAGCAAAATTTATTGCAACTGATGTATTTGAAGTCATTCCTGAAGTATATCTATTTGCTGGGAATGCTCCAGCATTATAAATAGTAAAATCAGGTTTACCATAATTTGCAAGTTCTTCATCACTTGGCCTAATAAGCATATTCCTCATAAAGAGTGCATGATATGCACGAGCACATACAACCCGTACTTTAATTCGATACTTTGGATCCCAACCAGCATATGCATCAACAACATAAATACGATTAAGCGTATTTAAATAGTCAACAGCACGTTCACGATTAATTTGCCAAACATCTCTTGGAATCTTTGTATTTACAGGCCCCCACCAAACATGTTGATTTGAGCTTGGTTCATCAACAATTCGTTTATCCTTTGGGGATCTACCAGTTTTTGAACCTGAACTAGCAACTAATGCACCACTTGATGCAATAGCAGATCCAGATTCATGAACCAGAGCTTCCTCATACAAATGTGCAACTGAAGGGTTATGATCAATATTAACTCTCTTATAATCAATATGAGAATTCTCAAATAGATCCTCTTCAAGTTCAGAGTTGCGTCTGATAACACCTCTAGGGTGAAGTTTAGTCTTATTGACAACGGGAGCGGTGTCAACCATAGTGTTTTCTTCTTTTTCTTTGTATTTGCGGGGGGAAAGCAGGGCCAGTTGGTTATCCGAAACACAAGGAAAAGTAAAGTAGAGAAAATAAAAGGGAATAATCCGTCATTTTTATATTACTACCAAACTTGGTCTAACGGGGAGGAAGATCTGGCAAACTAGCTTACATTGCTAGTTTTGGGCAAGCGGGGTGGATGAATGGGTCTTGTCTTTGTCCGACATTTCCCGACCCCACAAAAAAAGGTTACACTGTGGAGTTTGATATTGTGATCATGAGATGGGAGATCTGCACAAGTTAAAAAAAGAAAATACCCAAACAATTTCTTAAAAATCAGCCATTGCTAATAAACAGACAGATAATTCTAATTCCCCCTTTACTTTGATAGATTATCTAGTAATTTTCTTTTCTTTTCTTTTCTTTTTTCTTCTCTCGTAATTACAAAGCACAGCACAGCACAGCACAGCACAGCACAGCCTTCGCCGTTTCTCGGGAAAGGAAGGAAGGGGATCCGAATTCTTCCGGCCGTACCCCACGCGACATTCGGAGTGTTTCGGGGGAGGGGGTTGTGAATTTTTAAAATGTCTCGGGAAGCCCCAGGGCAGGGTAATTTGGAATCCTCCTACACACATTTGACAAGGCTGAATCAGCCGCGTCTTTGGGAATAAAATGATAATGTCTTGCCCGTTTCCATGACCATTGTGCAGCCTCATCAGTCTCTGTTTTCCATGTCCAATAAAATTGACCCCAACTGTTATTATTAAAAGTTTGAATCTGCGCAATTGCAAAATCATAAAGAAATTTCTTGTATAATTTTGAATAATTTAATGGATTCATTGTTGATTCACAATCACATGCTTGTCCACCGGGACAACCTTCGACATCTGATGTACCACCAAGTGTACCCATCCAGCGTGAACCTTGTCCAATATTGTTTACATGTGGCGCACAATCAGTATCTGCCTGACTCCACTCTCCCACAATGGCCGCTCCATGGCTAAAAAAACGTGGTTTTTTTTTTTTTTTAAGTTAAAATCACAAAAAAAGAAAAGACTAAAACTCAAAAAGCTCACCTTTGGTCTGGGTCACTTGCCATGCGCATTTGACCAGCCCATTCCTTGCAGGCAAAGTCAATTTTACCAGAGCTGTTGAAGAAAAACAATTCGAGTCAGCCGCAAAAGTTCATAATCGCCAGATCAAAATCAACAACATACTGAGTGAGACGGATCAAATCTGCATCAAATACAAGATATTGATGTATATCTAGAATCATATCTGGATATTCATTATGTGGCAGTTTCCCCTTCCAGTACTGACGAGACTTTGAACCATCTCCAAACACAATGTGGTTGTTAAACCCTGCATGTCTGAGCCGTTTATAAACTTTGCGTGTCCACTCAACCACCAAATCATCATCACCAATCATCTTGGCCTCATTTACCAATGAGTACATGGTGACGACATTTTGATAACGTTCTTGTGCAAAGAACTCGCCCAGTTGCTCGTGAAGTCGTAGAGTATTGTGTCCATGGACGTCTAGATTCACTCTTAACCCATACTTTCTTGCATATTCGATTCCTCGTAAAAGATACTTCCAGCTGACTTTTGCATCATCATCATCATGTCTATATGGAATCCGCACGTGATCAAACCCTGCCTCGGATATTTGCCTGAAATCGTTTTCAGCTATAAATGTCGCATAATGCCTTTCAATCTTCTTTTCATGTGAGGATTCGTTGAATAATGATGGAGTGATGAATGGTTCCAATACTAACCAACCACCTAGATTAATACCGTGAATTGGATTAATACCATATAAAAATTGATCTTTAAGTGGTGGTGCAACTTTATTATGAGGTCTTGCATCGTCATTATATTTGCTGAATAATCCAATTATAGGCAGTCCACTGACTTTGTCTTGTGTATATGTTGTGTTGAAGTCTGTTGTTTCATACCATCTTGATACATCATCATCATCACCACCGCCGCGCTTTGAGGAAGCCTTTTTATTTTTACCCCGTTTTTGATAATCATTGTTACCACCACCATTAGCAAATTCGTGAGCCTTTTCCTTGTTGATGCTTGGTTCTCTCGCTACATGTACGCATACCCCTATAAGAATAAGAATTGCTGAAATTACCAATATTGTAAGCAATATCTTTGTCGCTGCTCTTCGTGATAGGCTTTTTGGTAACCATCTTTTGCCCCCTTGTGATGATGGTTCTTCTTCTTGTTGTTGTTGGGTTATGGCGGGCGCGGCAGAATCATGTGAAACTGGTACAACCCCTACAGTTGTCCTTTTCGGATCCAGAGGTGGTGGATGACCAGCAAGATTTGGCAATGGTGTTGGTGGTAATGGTTTAAAATCATTTGCAGGATCAAGTCTTGAACTCTTATTTTGATATGGTCTTAACCTACTACTAAAGATTCCACCACCACCACTGCTACTTGCACTTCTACTATTGTTTATATCTTGTTGTTCCTCACTATTGCATGCATCTAAACATTCTGCAAGGAATGCACCTGGTGTCGTTTCTGTATATAATGATGCAGGGATACTAACTCTTGGTTTCCTTGAAAATCTCCCACTTGGTGCATTACTTACTTTACCAGTCCCTGACCTATGGAGCCAATCGCTCGTCGTCGTCATAATAATGAAAAGAAAAAAAAAAAAAAAAGAAAAGAAACGAATTAATAATATTATTAAAAAAAGAAGAAGAAGAAGCAGAAAACAGAGAAATTTGATGGAGGCGGCGGGAAGAGAGGCGGATAAATTCCAATCATATGGAGTAAGTGCATGCTGAATAAGGCAGTTTCTAGGGGATGCGATGCCAATAACAAGATTAATATAATTATTATTATTATTTTCAAATTTAGTGATTTATTTATGGTTTGAATAAATTTGAATAGCAGTTTGTGCTTGTTGATCAAGTAATTCTGGAGAAACAAAGGGTAAAAAATGATCTTCAAGGTATGATAATGATAATGTTGAAGGATTATTACTAGTTCGAACAGTTAATCTATAAGAATTTTGCCATAAACAATTATTCTTATTATCGACGAGGATTTTTTGAATTTCTAAAGATTCATCATAATTAACAGGTCTTGATAAGCATGGATTAAATAATGGTATATGAATTGATTTTGATTCTAATGATTCAACAGTAAAATTTATAAAGAAAGGATGTAAAAACATACCTTTATTTAAATTTTCATGAATTGAACCTAGTCTATTTTTACCAATTTTTCTTTGTAATAATTTTTCAATTGCATCACGACATTGAATTGAAGAAATTTTTTCAGAGAATTCAATTTTATTTGATTGAATTTGTTGTTTTAATTGTCTTGAAGAATTACCATTAAATGGTCTCTTTTTATATAAGCATTCATACATTACAATACCTAAAGCCCACCAATCAGCATCAATACCAAAGGATCCAATATCGAATACTTCAGGTGGATTATATGGTTTTGTACCATAAAATCCACTTATCAAGGAACCATCAATTGGTAGAGTTGTTGCAATACTAAAATCATTTAATATTGCATGACCATTATAATCAAGTAGAATATTTTCTGGTTTAACATCACGATGAACAATTTTATGCTTTACATGTAAATAATTTAATGCGCATGCAATTTCTGCAATCCAAATTGAAACTTCTTGTTCATTAAATTTTTTACTGGTATTTAATTGATATCCTAAATCACCACCAGTCATTAAATCAATTATTAAATAAACATTTTTTGTATCTTGCATTGCAAAAAATAATTTTGATATAAATATATAATTTATTTTTGAAAGAATATTCCTTTCTTGAATAATATGTTTTACCATATTTGTCTTTATTAATTTATTCTTATTCATTACTTTTAATGCAAATAATTTTTTCGTACTTCGTTGTTTAACAATTTGAACTTGTCCAAATGATCCTTGTCCAATTGTTTGTAATACATTAAATTGGGATAATTTCATTATATTTTTCTCATTATTGTTATTACTACTCATCCTTGTCGTAATATTCCCCATATTCTGTTTTGTTCAAATAAAATAACGATGGTGTGGAGGTCTCAAAGAACAAGAAATGAATTGGAGACGGTTCGTTATCTCTGTGTAGCTCGGGCCAGTTTCACACCCCGTGATAATAATTCCATAAACCGCTTCTTAGCATATTGTCGCTCCCCTCCCCCCCTTTTTTTTTTTTTTTTACCTACTCACCTAAACATCCTCGTTTGTTTGTTTGTTTGTTTTTTTCTTGAAAAAGCCGTTTTGTTCTTTGTATAATCAAATCTCTATTTTCACACTAAACTTAATTGGGTAAAAAGTATAAAGTAGTTTAAAAAAGCCTCACCTAGTCCTAATTAACAACTAGTCGGGGACCTTTCTTTTATAGTTTAAATAATTCTTGTTTGAAATAAAACAAAATAATTTAAAAAAAGCTGCATTTGAAAATAAATAGAGGACAATATAATAATGTATGAGAAGAAAAAAGAAAAAAAAAACTACAAGAGAAAAAAGAAAGCAAAAAAAAAAAAAAGAAAAGAAAAACCAGGGACATTAAAAGAAACTCCACACCCCTCTCTTGTTTGATGGACCCCATTCCGAATAATGGGGGGGATAAAAATGTTTAAAGAAAAATAAAATAAAAAAGGGCAATCAATCAACAATGTTCACAACCACCACCGCCGCACGCTAAAATAAATCTTGTACCTTTTAGAAAACACATGTCTCTAAATATCCATAGTTCCAGCTGGTTCTTCTTCCGAGTCATCATCAAGAGATCCTACTGAACTCATTTCATCGTCTTCAGAATTATCATCTGCATTACCTGCCGCAGCTGCTTCCCTCGTAGCATATCTTTGTACATAGTCTTTATGTAAATGCCACCTTTGTTAGCACACAATTATTCATAATATTTTTCAAATATTCTTTCTCATCTTTTTTTATACCTTTGACTTTAGCATCATATGCTTTAGGTTCCCGCATTAATAATGCAGCAGCTTCTCCATTTAGCGGATCAGTTGGATTTGGGTACCTCAATAATTGTGGTAGAAATACTTCAAAGATATTGATCATATCTAAAGATAATGATTAGTACATGTCAGTCATTTCAAAACAAAAAGGGGATATATAGTACCAAACATTGGACTCCAAGTTTGATTGATGACATCCAGACAGACCGAACCACTCCTAATAATAACATTGGTCAGTTGAATTCCCGTGTATTTTTTTCTTCTCCTGTCTCTTACAGTTCGTCAATATTTGGGTGAAAAATGCGATTCATAAATCCAACTGATGGTGATTTATATGGGTACTGATCTGGAAGTTCAATTCTGATTCGCCAAACTCCACCTTCAAAGGGTGCTGTAATAATAACACAGGTTAAGTCATGTCAACGATATTATAACAATAACACCAACACACTACTCACTCTCTTTTGGACCATTGAACCAAACAAAGAACTCTTGCCTGTCATGAAATGGGGCTTGCGTCAACAACAACTAGACGAGCTCGCTCATACATTCTCTAGAGAGATTAACTCACATGCTTCCGTGAACTAGTGATACTTCATAGTCACTCATAAGACTAGAAATTCCAAATGTCAGGCAAAAAAAATACAGTGGCTGACAAGTCATATACTAACAGTTTCATGACATCTGTTTCTATCCGCCTTTTAGGTGAACTAGTGTCAAATTGTTAGAAAAAGTACTCATAAATTCAGAGAACAACGATAACAAACCTCATGTTTATTGAATTCGATATAAATCCTTGCTGATTTGGAATTTGCTATAAATCAAAAGTAAAACGACAAATGACGAGTTGTTGTTGTTTGTTAGTAGAAAAGAGTACTCGGGTCACTATTATAATCGCCTCTAAATCCCACCCCCCAGCAGCCCGGAAATGCCCTGACGGTTGCCCGGGGCAACAAATTTTTGCCCATTTATCGCAACCGAACGGAATCGAAACGACACACATACTGTTAACAAAAAAAGGACACGTAGATATGAGTTTTTTGGAATTGACGATATGAATGATGTAAACAGCGTGTAGTTGATGTGTTATCTGCTCTACTTTTGCTGGTATCGTTAACGTTACAGCATTACTAACCTTTTCTCGAGCCCTTGTAATCTGCTACTTACAAACACGTATGGTAAACTTCAAATACAAGCGCCTTAACTATTACTTTTGTATTTTCCTTCAATTCCATAGCTTCATTGTTGTTTACGCTGGCTGGTTTATTCCGCTCATTGCCCGGGCATCTCATCTCTTTTAAAATGGCGCCTTACTTGATTGGGAATAGGACAAACAAGATCGAGGAATTATTTCCAATTCTCCACCAATTTTGTGCTTAACTACAACAAACAAACAAGCATGATAATACCAAGACTTCCATATCAAAGGGCGTTATCTCCTCGGTGGAGATGGCAGATCAAAAAGAGATCAATGTTCTCATCAGCGATTCGATCCAGTACATATACAGCGCCATCAGTTAAAAGTGACTCATCTATAAACAAGAAGAAAGTAACAGTGAAAACATTTGATAAACTGTACCGTGAAAAGCAAAAGATTACTATTGTTACTGCTCATGACTACTTTACAGGACTTATGGCTGATAGATCAGGTATGGATGCTGTATTAGTTGGTGATTCACTTGCGATGGTGGCATTGGGTTATCAAAGTACAAATCAACTTTCAATGGATGAAATGATATATCATGCTAGTGCTGTTGTGAGAGGAGCAAGTCGTCCACTTGTAATTGCAGATATGGTATTTGGTTCATATGAGATATCACCTGCTCAAGCTTTACAATCAGCAATAACAATGGTACAAAAATCACAAATTGATGGAGTCAAATTAGAAGGTGGAATTGAATTTGCTGATACAATTCAAAAGATTACAAGTGTTGGAATACCTGTTTTAGGTCATATTGGATTATTACCTCAAAGAGCTGCTTCATTTGGTGGATTTAAAATTCAAGGTAAAACTTGTCATGGTGCTAAACGGATATTAGATGATGCAATTGCTTGTCAAAAGGCAGGTTGTTTTGCAATTGTAATTGAAGCTGTACCAGCTCCAATTGCAGAATTAATTACCTCTAAATTATCTATTCCAACTATTGGTATAGGTGCTGGACCAAATTGTTCTGGTCAAGTACTTGTAGCTCTTGATATGCTTGGTGGTTATGATAAATTTTTACCAAAATTTGTTAAAAGATATGGTGATATTATGAATTTAACTTGTAATGCATTTACTCAATATGCATCTGATGTTCGAAGTGGTTCTTTTCCTACACAAGATCACACTTATGATATGCCCAAAGATGAGCTTGAAAAATTTCGACAGTTGATCAACTCATAGATATCCCTTTTGTATTATTATGAATAAGAAAGAAACAATTATTAAGAAATGAAGAAATAAAGAAGAAATAAAGAAGAAGAAGAAGAAGAAGAAGAAGAAGAAGAAAAAAAAGAAATAGAAATATAGTCATTAATTAATGAGATTTGGATCTTGATCATAAGTTTCAATATCAGATTCAATACGACGATAAAGATATTGCCTATCAGAAGAATGTGGAGCCCAATGGAAAACCATTCCACCATAAAATTTTGGTGGTGGATATGGGATATGTGATTTATATGAATGAAGTGATGGGAAAAATTTATGATATGTGAACCAACACATTGACATACCAATAATACTTCCAACAGTTATATCCAAAAGGCCATGTCTATAATCTTCAGTACGAGAAATTGCAATAAGTGCTGCACCAATACATGGTAAAACAGCAATAAGAAATTTAAACGTTTCAACACCTGGCTGTAAAACTTGAAGTTGTCCACATAACCATAAGGTTAAAAATCCAAGTCCAGCAAAACTACTTGTTGTATGACCAGATGGCATACTGCGCATTCCATCAGCAATTCTTGATTTTTTCCCTGTACATACAGCAACAGTAACAAGTTTATCACCAACTGTACCAGCAGCAGGTTTACAACGATCAATAAAATCAGGACGTGGTTGACCGAGCATATTCTTAAATACATCAGTAACAAATGTTGCCAGTAAAAGTGAAGTAAAGAGGGCTAAAATTGACATGTGTAATAAATGAATTCTCTCTCTGCGACCAAACATCATTAATGTACATAAAAGAATTGTTGCAAGTGGTACACCAATAACAATACATGCACATAATTGACCAGAAACACGCTGTTTATGTGAATATGGATATTGAATTCTAGGATCATTTATGTAAAACATTCGATAAAATGGGTCATTTGTCTCCAAATATTCACATAAAACGAGCATTAATATAATAAATAACCAGTCTGGTACATGTAATGCAAATAATGTAATTCCAATTCCGCGCAATCTCTCTTTAAGACTCATTGTTGAAGCCATTTTCTTTCTCGGGTTTGGTTTGGTTTATTTTATTTATTTACATCATATTTTTCTTATCGTTGGTTCCCATGGGCTGGGAGCACGTGCAACTTCCCCGAGAAAGAAAGAAAAACCTAACCACCATGGCAGATGGTGAAGCAAGCGATGATGGAGGTGGAGGAGGTCTAGCTTCATCGTTTCCTCATCCGCCTGTATATTACAAGTATTTTACAAAGGAGAATGTAGCTCGATTGAAGGAGTTTGAAGCGAATGGCAGAGAAGAAGGAGAAATTCTGAAACTACTAATTCCACCACCAGCACCGTCAACATCATATTTAAATTTTGGTAATATATGGCAAGTACATGATAAATTACCAAGTCTTGAAGAGATGGGGATTAAAAGACTTTATAATGACAATGATGGTAGTAATGAAAGTGGTGGAATGAATAGAATTGAAGAATTAAGAAAATTATTTAAATCATTATTGGTTAAATATTTACAACTTGTTGGTGTTATGAGTATTGATCCAGAAAAGTTCCCACCAATTGTTGATGAAATACGTGTATTATTGATTAATATTCATCATTTACTTAATGAATATAGACCACATCAAGCAAGACAATCTTTAATTATTATGATGCAAGAAAAACTCAATAGTATTAAATCTAGTATTGATGAATCTTCAAAAACTTGTACTCATGTAATTTCAAGGCTCACTGATATTATTAATCTTATGGATCAAATACAAAGTTATCATATTGAATCACCTCAAATAATTGATGAAAAAAAATCATCATCTTCTTCTTCAACAACAAAATCAATTAGTTTAAATGATACCTTATTACAGCCTGTTACTGTGAAACAACTTGAACTGCGCGATATGGAGAGTTGGAATTTATTAACCCAAGCAGGTCTTGTCTAGAAAATTTTTTGTTTTCTTTTTTTTTCTTGTAATTATTAAAATTTATTATCCTTCAACAGCATCTCTTATACTTTTAATTCAAAATTCTCCCTAGTAACGTACTTTTTAACTGGTTCTAATGCTTGAGCAACAGTTTTATTGACAAATTTTTCAGTCTGTTGTGGAGCACGTCCAATAAATGTTGATGGATCAAGTATACTATCAAGCTGTGACCATATTGGTTGGAAATATTTATCATTTCTTACTCTTTCAATTAAATCATTATCGCCTCCTTGCTCCTTGACAACTTGAGCTGCTTGTTGAGATAGTATACGTATCTTTTCATGACAATCTTGTCGATCACCACCATGTTGTACCATTGCCATAATAATATTCTCTGTTGCCATGAATGGAAGTTCAGATCTAATCCTTCTTGCAATTACCTTGGGATAAACAACAAGTCCTGATGTAATGTTTAGAAGGGTACTCAAAACTATATCAGCGGTTAAAAATGCTGATGGAAGACTAACACGTCGAATTGCGCTATCATCAAGTGTTCGCTCAAACCATTGAATTGATGATGTATTAAGAGTATCTTGTACTAAACTCATGAGATGTCTAGAAAGTGAACATACTCTTTCACTCCTCATTGGATTACGCTTATAAGCCATAGCACTAGAACCAATTTGACTCTTTTCAAATGGTTCTTCAATCTCCTTGAGATGGGCTAATAATCTAATATCTGTAGCCAATTTATGTGCACTTGCACCTAAAGAAGAAAGTGGAGCAACAACATCAATATCAATCTTGCGTGAATAAGTCTGTCCTGTACATGGATATGCATAATCGAATCCACATAATTCAACAACACGCTCATCAAGTTGTTCAACTTTATCATGATTACCATCAAAAAGGGTCAAGAATGATGCTTGAGTACCGGTTGTACCCTTAACACCACGTAATCCCAAATCATCACGAGCACGTCGTAAATTGCGTAAATCCCATAAAAGTTCTTGAATCCATAATGTTGCCCTTTTACCTACAGTTGTAAGTTGAGCAGGTTGAAAATGAGTCCATCCAAGTACAGCAAGATCTTTATACTCTAGTGCAAATTGTGATAGCCTATCAATAACATTAACAAGTTTAGGTATCAAAATATCCAATCCATCCCTTAAAAAGATCAAATCTGCATTATCTGTAACGTAGCAAGATGTTGCACCTAAATGGATAATACCTGCAGCAGCGGGGGCTACCTGACCATAAACGTGGACATGTGACATAACATCATGGCGAACAATTGCTTCCTGAGCAGTCGCATCTTTAATCTCCTGATCTGTGATATTGATATGCTCTTTGAGTTGTTTTAATCCTTCATCTGTAATTGCTTTAATACCTAATTCCTTTTCTGCAACTGCAAGATTATACCAAAGGAATCTCCATGTAGTATATCGTCTGCGAGGAGAGAACAACTCGCTCATCTCTTTGGATGCATATCGTGATGATAATGGTGTTGAATATCGATCAAACTCTGACATTTTTACTTTTTTCTTTGGTGTTTCTGGCTTTGGTGGTTGGTTGAAAATTTCCTTCTCTCTCTCTCTCTCAAACTACTGTAATTTGTGTGAAAATTCGCCCGTTTTAATTGGCTTTTTTAGCTGATTAAATTACTCTCAACAAGTCATTCTGCTTCGAACTACGTAAAAATAAGCCAAATGTATATGACGAATGTGAATCTAATCAGTAGTAAAAAACTCTACGTAAACGATCCTTACTAGGATAATGCGCCTGGAATCTTCTTTCAATCGTTTGCGTTAATTTCTAGAACTGTTTTTTTTTTTTTTTTTTTTTCATTTTTGTTATGAGGGATGATGATGATGTTTGTTTTTGTTGAGGTAGTTATTTGGTTAACCTAGGGTTTCTGTGTGACTGCTAAACAATACTCATTCTTCGTAGCAACGCAACACCGACGCAAAAGAATCCCCAAACCCAAACCCAGCTTCGACAAGAACCAACAATCAACTTCACAACCCATCCATAATAAACAATAGGATAATAATATACAAAATGTCTAAGCCTGGTACGTGACAAAATAAAAACGAACAAAATGAAATGAAAAAGAATCAATTTATTTGCAAGTGCAAAATAAAAAGAACCAGGCAAAATGTGTTGGAAATCCCTACTCGCGTTGGCTGGTCTGCACTCTGAAATAGACTTGGGTTATAATTGAAACTTTTTCTTTTCTTTTCTTCTTCTTTATTTCAGAGTGCCGCCCTGGCTAACTTTTTTTTTTATGGCAATTAGATAACCTCTCTCTTGGTCCTCAAGCCCGCGAGGGTGAGATTGTGTTTGGTGTTGCCCGAATCTGTGAGTTCTTTTTTTTTTTTTTTTTTTTTTCCCTCTTTTCGCATTGTGCTTACACAACCCCCCATTTTAAAAAGTCGCCTCATTCAATGATACATTCGTCCATGTTACTGATTTATCTGGTCGTGAAACCATCTCACGAGTAACTGGTGGAATGAAAGTCAAGGCTGATCGTGATGAATCATCTCCATATGCTGCAATGTTGGCCGCTCAAGATGTTGCTGCTAAATGTAAAGAAGTCGGTATTACTGCTTTACATGTAAAGATTCGTGCAACTGGTGGTACTGGTTCTAAAACACCTGGTCCTGGTGCTCAATCTGCTCTTCGTGCTCTTGCTCGAAGTGGTATGAGAATTGGTCGTATCGAGGATGTAACTCCTGTACCATCAGATTCTACTCGTCGCAAGGGTGGTCGTCGTGGTCGTCGTCTGTAAATTGGGTTTTCTTATTATTATTTTTCTCTTTTATTTTTTTTACTTTAAAATAATGATAAGCTATCCCCCCCCTCCATAGCTACTTGTACTTATAATGAACCACATGGGAATAAAATTAACGGACAAAAAGCACACAAAAGATTTATATTTCGTATTATTATTATTATTGTTATTATCATACAAATCGCGCCATTTCTATATAGTATACAAACCAAAAAATAAAAAAAAAAAAAAGAAAATCAATCTCAAGGCGGTGTTATGGCCATAGAATTATCATCATCTTTATTTGGTGATGGAGTCTTTCGAGATTGATTAGCAGCTGCACGTAATTCTAATGGTGGTGCTAATAATGGAGATGTAGGTACCATTCGACGATTATGCTCTTCACGTGTTGGTGATGATGATGATGCATTACCACTATAACTTAGACGTTTGTTCCCAAGACTACTTAATGATCGTGTATTGAGTTTACCAAGACGCGAAAAGGAGGACTTTAACTTTGCTCCTGGTCTTGATGGACTCGATTTGAGACTTTTTGGTTGTTGATTTTCAACTGGCGGAAATGCTAGTGCATCTATTTGCCCAGCACTTGCATTTGTCCCCATTACGACACTCCCATTAAATCCCCCTTCTTCATCGTCATCGTCATCACTCGTCAATGATATCGTCGATGCGCTAGATCTTCTTCTCCTTTTGGGACTTGCTGATCCATCATCCGCTGTTCTCGGCCATGATAGTCGTAGCCCATTGTGTGGTGCGGCAATTGACGGTGACGACTGCAAAAGATCGTGTACACTAGGTAACCGCGATGATGGTGGTCTCGTAGGGGACAGTGATTGGTACCGATCATGACCACTTGTACCGTAAAATCTGTTACGTGATGAGGTATCTCCAGATTCCTGCTGGAGGACTTGGGTAGCTAGATAACCCAATGCATCCAAAGGACTCTTTGGAGGGTGATCTGGTACAGGTGACGACGGTACACTCGCTTGTTGTCGTTGCATTGCGCATTGTTGCCTTAATCGCCGTATCTCGTGTGATTGAATCTCAATCTCTCTATTTGCCCTCCTTAAATCCAAATTGGCCTTTTCGAGCTTACGACTTAGTTTGTGGTGTTGAGGTGAATTACTATAGTTTGTATCCTTATCTTGGTTAGGACTCAATTGAACGGCAGGATCCATCCTTAAAAGATCAACCTGACGCTGAACAATATCAGTTTCTACCTGGTGCCGCTGGGCCACATCATGAGTCTCCATATTGAGCATTTCAATCTGGAGTTTAGCCTGACTCAGCAGGGTCTGGGTATGTTGCATCTCTCCTATAAGCTGAGAGAAACATGATTGAGCCTCACTTACAAGACTTTTGGCGGCGTCGATGTCGAGGTTGGAAATATCTTGTTTGGATAACGACTGGCCAGGCCAGCTATTTATACATGTCTAGGGAGAAAAAGCGTGTAAGTCAATTGAAAATCAAAACTAAAGTCAATAAATGCATACTGTTGACGCGTCTTTGGGGCTGTCATGACTCGGTGATGACCTCTGCAGGCTACTGCTACATTCGTCATGGCCTGCAGTCAATTTGCCATCATCAGACATTGATTTCCTTTCCTGATGGCCATTCGTGGCTGAAACCTTGTCATTGTTGTCATTTGCTTCTTCTAATTTGGTTTCCAATCTAGGTAATGAGGCTGGCAGCGTTTGCTGATTCTGAACATCATCAGTCATACTTTACATACTCCTTGAGCAATCACAGAATATTGTGGCTTTGATGTTATTAGCCGACTAATTTGCCCCTATCACGTGTAGAGTAATGTTAGATGGTCAAGAGAATATCCGGTTGCTGGATAAACAACCCGGTGTTTACGTATCCGTGGGTCTAGATGCCCAAAAACACGCCCGCACCGCCCGTTGCTATGGGGAAACCGGCTTTTGTCAACTTTTTCTCATATAAAGACCGACCAAAACACTACGCTGAACCTCCCCAAATTAATTAGATTCTGTTAGACATGTAGAGTACTGTGGTTTTTCGTATTTTTCTACGTTTAGACTTATCCGTCGATGGTACTTTTGGTGCATTAATGTTATGTTGCATAATGCAGCTGATTCATTTTGATCCCTTTTCCTCCTTGTGACTCTGAGTAATCGAATCCATTACACAACTGTACCTGCTTAGTCAGAACGTGGGGATGTCCCAATTGCTGTCATTGAAAGCTTAATTTTATGCTCATCGAACCTCCAACTTCTTTGGGATCATGAATAGCCAAGTTCTTGCTTCTGCGCTCATCAAGAACCTAAGTAAGAGAGTGGAGGAGGAACCGCCTAATGATCCATCGGGGATCAGTTTATGGATTCGGGATATTGCGAATCGTGTCCAGCAGGATGAGAGCTTGAGGTAAAAGGTAGATTGGTTAGATGAAGACATCCAAATACTAACCTGTATAACGATTTCCAGACAGAGATTAGGCAGCTCGGTTTCATTGTGGATGGATATTTCGAATTGCTTTAGTGGCCTTGCCAATGACGGTGACGATGACGCTCTCGATGTCTTGCGATTTGTATCGCTGGCTCGTAACCTTATGGGATCCCAAGTTGCACAGCTCACTTCAAGGTATACACACGCACAAATGTCCCCAGTGCCTCATTCTTTTTGCTAAGATGCTTGTGACTAGGCAAACACCTATAATAGCAAATGTTGTGAATTTTATGCTTCACATATCTCACATGCCCCCCGAGTACCCACATAGTATGATATACCCTATGTTTACCTTCCATCCCTTGGGGCTAAATGCTGACATTTTGAACTAGGATCAAGCATATTCAACGTATGCTGTACACTCTTGGTGAATTTCTCGGCTCACAATGAAGACAATGTGTTGATTTTACGTAATTGTTTCTTCAAGGAGTCCTCCAGGTCGGTACATTGTAACCCCACATAGACATATATACACTAATACGTGTGCATCTATTACAGTGAAGAACTACTTGCTTCATTAGCTAGTTGTCAGGGACCATTTGTACTTATTCTTTTGGATTTACTTTGCCCACTGGACATATTAGGTTCTACTAAGTGAGTTGAGATTAGACTTATGAGCCATGCATTTTTTTCCAACTAACTAACTAACTGTGTTTTGTTAGACAAGTCCTCAGCAAGCATGCATTCAGGGTCCTTTTATCAAGTGAACTCAGTTTTCTCAAAGATCATCTACGACACAAGGTGATTGATATTCCTCCTACTTATCAGGAGAAGCTTGAATTTGCGTATGTATTCTCTTGTGATTATACCTGTTAAGAGGAGAGGAGGGGGATACTAACTTTATCACCACAGTACGAGCATGATCCTCAATACAATAAATCAAGGTGCGACTGAGGAGTTCTACTACGCCCTTGACCAAGATGAATCAACAGTACCATCTACCATTCCATCACCAGCTCAATGTCTCTTTTTAAGGATCTTATGTGAGCATTATCATAGGCTTGATCAGCAAGGACGTGATTGTGCATTTAGTCTTTTAAGTGAAATATTCTTTGGTATTTGTGCATCAGCAATTGACTGGGTACGCATGGAATGGGGCGAGGAGGGAGGAGGAGGACCATCAAGCAAAGGTAAAATTATTGATACATGGCAAGCATTTCGCGTGTGGGTATCGACAGTTTACGTATTGGAATCATTGACAGCGCTTGCATCACAAGATAAAAATTATAGAAATGAACTTGTCATAAAGACATCACCAGAGGGCAATGTTAGTTTTCTTGAAGCGCTTATACAGCTACTTGGTGAATTACACAAGTATATAAAGCCAAGTTCATTACGTGATGATGATGATGGTAATACGAAAAACAATAATAATAATAATAATGTGGATAATGAAGCTAAACATTTCGCATATGCCAAGGTAAATGCAGTAGCTCTACTTGGATGTATAGTTGAAACTGCTGGTGGTGGTAATAATAAAGGAAAAGAAAAAGAAATTCAAGATCGTGTACGTCAATTACATGGTTTGGAACTTGTTTTATCTAGTACAGTACTTGATAAATTTAATCCATATATTCGTGAATATGCAATTGTGTGTATTCGATTACTATTGGAAAATAATTTAGAGAATCAATCAATTGTTGCAAAACTACAAGCTCAGAAATCTATTCCGAGTAAAACATTGGAAGAAGCAGGTTACAGACCAGAGATAAAAAATGGCTCCGTTAGCTTGGCAAAAGTCAAAAGAGGAGGATGAGGAGGAGGTTAAGTCAAAGTTTTCTTCTTTTCTTTTCTTTTCTGTATATATACAAAGTTTTTTTCATTTCATTTAAGTTCTATTTTATTGATTTTTTATAGGGTGCGCTGTTCTGATGCAAGGGATTCAATATCACATATCTCCTTTGCAGCAGGTTCAGAAAGTATTAATGGATCTTCATTTAAATTATTAGGCACAACAACATCATCTTCAACACGTACAGCTAATCCACGAAAATGTTTTGGAAAATCAAAATTATCAAATGGGATATAAATACCAGGTTCAATTGTAATAACTTGATTTGTTTTCAAATTTGAAACTCTTGATACTGATGAAGTATCATGAACATCAAGTCCTAAATAATGACCAATATAATGTGGGTATATACAAGAGATTAATTTTTGTTGAGAATTTGATAACTTTTTTAATGATGATTGATCATTTGTTGTTGTTGTTGTAAAGATGCTACTAGTGGGGAATGAAAATCCAATATTTTTAAGCTCTTGTACAAGAGCTTCTTCACTAAATATATGAATATCATGTAGAGAAACATTTGTTGAAGTCATTTTAATGCATGCTTTATTTACATTTAAAACAGCTTGATAAAGATCTCTTTGTGGTTCAGTAAATTTACCATTTACTGGCCATGTCCTTGATATATCAGCACAATATCCACCAAATTGTCCACCTGCATCTACAAGTACAGTAGATGAGTCAGGGAAAATGTCATCGTTGCGGACATAATGTATACATAGCCCATTCTAACCCAAAAAAAAAAAAAGTTAGCCAGATTAACAAAAAAAGGACACCACACTCACCTGGGCACCAGCAACAACGGGGACGTATGCAGACTTTTCGCAACCTCCAATTCTGAATTTATAATCTAGAAAAGCTGCAAGATCAGATTCTCTTGTAAATCTATGACCATATGCACTATTAAAAGCATCACCACTAATTTCACCAGCTCTCTTCATTAATTTAATCTCACTAGGAGATTTTATTGACCTCAGCTCTTGAATAATTGGTGATAATCTTGATGTTGCTGTTGATTGTAATAAACCTTCAAGTGATGATGATAATGGTGAACAAGTCTTGTCTCCACGGATAAATGTATCAAATGGCTTTGTAGATGGTTTAGGTCGATCATAAAATACTTGAGTTGCTCTCTTTATTATTGGTGCCAAATGATGATTCAAGTGATCGCTATCACCGGCATGATGAGCACCAAACATTTCAGCAGCAGCACGTACTCCTGTCCTTGAACCTTCCCACATTTCAACTTTGGCATCTTTTGGTGGCACAAAAAGATAAAATACCATATCATCATTTGATACTCGCTCTAGTGGTTTGTGTTAGCAATGTATACAAAAGACGAAAAATGAACAGACAGTAAAACTTACCGATGACTGCAACAGAATTCGGTTCATTGAACCCTAAAGAAGAAGAAAGAATTGTACCATTTATTAGCCCCCCAATTTGTGTCTAAAAATCCATCAAATATATACCTACCAGTCATATAGAAGAAATTACTATTCTGGTGAAACTCATAAAACACCGATGAGGAACGATATTGGATTTGACTCGATACAAGAATTGCACACGCTCCAACTGGCATTCGTACAGCTAAATTACACCGACGATCTTCATATTCTTTTAATGAAATTCCTGGTGTTACTTGCCCTTTAGAAATAACTTCTGGACGTGTAGATGCTGTTGGCTGTCCAAATAATTTTTGCTCTGGACCTGATTTCCTAGAGTCATTACTAAACCATAACCTTCTAAATGCAATCCGACGAAATATATATCGGCTGCTGGATCGCGGTACCAATCTTCGAATCATGGTTTCAATTCGACCTTTTCCTTGTATTCCCCCGGGGAAATTTGGGGGTTGGGAGTATAATTTACAAATTGTTCCTCTTTTTTTTTTTTTTTCACAGCAATAATTATGAAATTATTTATATAAATATAAATATATATATATATAAACAGAAGGAAAAAAAAAAAAAAATATTCTATACTCTTGTTGACGGGTGCTGAAAATCTCCTCTATAGTTTTGGAGTTAAAAAGAAGGGGGAGCGAGGAAAAGAAAGAAGAAGAAGAAAAAAAAAAAGAATAAAACACACACAAACACACGATAATTGCCAAAAAAAAAAAAACGCAGAACTCTTTGTTGTTCCTCAACTTTCCCTTCCCTGTTGATGTAAATTAGTAGTACTAGCACTATGATGATCATGGAATCGAAGCTTCTTTGCTGCTTCTTCCAATAAGTGTAAGCTACGATAACTTGCACTTCGTGATGGTCCTCTACTTGAAGATGAGGAACCACCATTAGCAGCAAAACTTAGTCTATTAGGACTTCTCACTGCTGATGATCCTTCTCCTCCACTGGTACCAGCAGGTGGTGGCGCAAATGTTACCTGTGGTAATGAGACTGCAGATGCTGCATGTTGTGGAGATAATGCTCCTCTTGATGGTGGACCACTATTACCATCATGAATAACTTCATCGTACATTGGAGGTCCATCTTCTGATGGTACCATATTACCAGAACTTTTCATTGCCATATTATATGAGGGAACACGAGATAATGCTGCCAAATCAACACTTGATCCTACATTTCGTGGTGTATATAAGGGTGATTGAGTTGGTGATTCCCTTCTTGATAAAAATTGTTGATCAGGACTAAACACAAGTTCATCCCGTGGAGTATTAGAACCTGATGTTGATCTTGATGAAAAATTCCTCCTTCTATTATTACCATTATTGCCTGCCATTTGTTGTTGCTGTTCTTCTAATGCTCGTAATCCAGCTGTAAGTTGTGCAGGATGCATTTGAGTCATTCCAAGTTCAGTAGCATCCAATGATCCTCTCCTACTCCGCGCTGGTAATGGGGTTGAAGAACCACTTGGATCAGGTGTATCAATAAGTGAACTTGGTGGTAAATCAGCAAATAATTGATCATAGACATGTTTATCATATGATGGAGGTGGCTCCATATCACTTTGAAATGTTGTACCTTCTGCAGGACGGAATGATCCTGTCCCATTTTGATTCTCTAATATTGCATTAGGTGATATAAAGATGCATACTGGAAGACTTGCCCTCAATTCAGATACATGACCATCAGGGTTAAGAAGACTAACACCAAATTTCAACTTGTGACGAATCTTTACATATTTAAGAATATCACTATCTGGTGATACTTTTGCTAGTGAGGGAGGTACTGCAAGATGATATGTTAATTCCCACCGATCATCGCCTAAAGATTCCTCGCTTGGTGGAGGTTGAGTAACTGTTTCAACTGTGCGGATCTCATTATGTACTACACCAGTATCAGAATGAAATGTATGATATTCCTTAAGGGTAATAACCACTTGGCCAAGTTTTAGTCCCTTTAATAATGGCACAAGCAAAAGGTGGATTGGAGTTGTTGCTCCCATAGCAACTGCCTTGGATGGTATAGTAATTGAGTAGTCAATCTTATCTGGCCATGTATTATCAATAGACATTGTCTGAGAAAGTTCAAGAGAATCTTGAGCAAGTGTTCGGATTACACGGACTACTTTCTTCTTTGTCATATTATTTGAGAATCGACCACGTTCCAATGTAGCTTTAAACTTGTAAACGAGTGCTGCAGATTCTAAACCTTCCAAAGATTCTGGAATATTTCCTGGTATTATCAGTTCAAATGGGTATTCATAATTTCCAGAATTGAGAGTGTGAGGGTGTTTAACGACACCTTCATGGGGAGAAAATGTCCAATCATGGTCATAAACAATCTTTTCAAATCGCGTCGTCCGTTGTTGTGGACCTCTTGGAGTCTGTATTGTATCTGTCCAACTGAAGTAAATTTAGTTAGCAATTATATATTATATACTCTGAACAAGTCCATACTTTAGTCTGAGAGTCCCGTACAGCCGAAGATTGATCTTCTTTACAATAGTAGAATCAGCCACGCTCAAAACGATGACTCCCTTGAGAAGTACACCAGATGCTTCATCAGGAGCACCACGAAACAGAATAACATCGCTGTTGTCGGTATAGAGTCTGTTATAAACTGGGTTAGAAGGAACGATTAAACTCAGTCAAAAAAAAAAAAAAAAATAAATATTCTTATCCTTACCGAATATCGAAGAGCGAGACGAAACTCGACGACCGAGAAAGAAAACTCATTGTCTCTTAGTTTTCGGTATGTTTTCGTTTGTTTTGTTTTTTAGTAAAGCTTTTCTTTTCTCCTAATCGTCTTTTTGTTTTTCAAGTTTATCCGGAAGGTTGTGTGTCTTTTTTAACAATATGGCTTAGCAACGGAGCAACGGACCCGTGTACAACGATATAACGATAACAAAACTACTTTGAATTAATGCGCGTTTTCTTTAATATTGAAAAAAAATGCGCAAGATGAATTTTAAATTGTTTATGCTCTACAGTATTCTTTTTCTTGACAATATTTCTATATTTAACACATCTTTTTAATTTCATCTCCATTTTTTTTTCTTTTTTCTTTTTTATCTTTAGAACAGATGAGTGTTTTGCTTCTCCGGGCGCTCCCAAGTTCGAATTTGACCTATAAAAAGTTTTTCCGGGGTCAGTAAAAAGAGGAAGCGCGTGAAAATCAATGGTAAAAACGCTAACCTTTTTGGGATCCAACTAATAGATGAGACTCTTCGAACGTTACAGATGTCAAAGGTCCCATTTGTACATTTTTAATCTGTAATATTTGTTAGTTATGTAAAGAACAAGTAGAATCATATAGACATACCGTTAAGGGAATGATGATAGGTATACTGTCAATAGGATCAACTGGATGGTAAACACCATCCTCTAAATCGAGTTCGGGACGCGAAGTATTCATACCGCTGCTATTACTAGCTCTTCTAACCCTGTTTGTTGGTTGAGACGAAACGGTACGATTGAGACTTTGATTGGCTGATGCCTTTGGTCGTGGCAAGGCTGATTCTGAAAAATCCCATATCGCTACTTTGCCGTCGTCCCCAACAGATGCAAATCGGTAGTTGTCATTATCAATTTGGAAAGGATCAAATGCAACATCTATAACCCATGATGTATGACCCTGGCATCTAGCAACCAATGCACGCTGGGTAACTGACCAAATACTTACCAGATCATCCTCCCCACCTGTCGCAATGTATCGGCCATCCCGTGACCATGCTACACATTTCAGCCCCCCAAATAAACTTCCATAGCAGTCAAGTAGTGTTTCAGTAATTATATCGATAATTCGAAGGTATCCATCATCTCCAACAAGTGCAATCTGGCGACCACGAGGGCAAAATTTGAACGCTCTTAGTGGCTTATCGGATACAGTAAAAAAAGCAGCAGGGTTAATATTAGTCTTGGGGTTATTAATACCCTTTGAAGGCTTTGAAAGGCTTCTAATTACTCGCATTTGTTTTGTAGATTTCGCCATATCTCGCTCAGCTGGTGACATGGGTCCAATTGGTTCTTCAAAATCTTTATCAAATATTACCACAGAACCATCTCCAAATGCTGCAATAAACTGTGATGCAGAGAAGGGGATCCATGCAATAGCAACTACAGGCGCAGTTGATGCCCTTGTATCAGCTTTATTGATTCGTGTATATTTTGCAGACCATGGTTCGTACCATATAATATCTCCCGATGTGAATCCCATTATCACGTCCAAATGATTAGATGTCGCAGTAAACAAGTTGATATCATGGGCTGTCGCATGCTGCTTTGTAAACAAAATTTTCTGTAACGGTTCATGCTTGGTACTGGATTCTAGGTCCAGCCATAAGAAAGCTCTGTTAATGTTGACAAAGGCAAATTCACTTGAGTCTCTTTCTAGTGCCCTCTTGACTCCATATTCAGATGCAATCAACCGAGATACAAATGTAGAGTTATTTTTACTCAGCGAATGGCGTGGCTTCTTCCTCTTAGCACCAGGAGGTAATAATGGTACAGATGTTGCAGTCGCAAGACTGCTACTAGTAGTTGTAAATTGACTGTGATTACTTGAACTGTACAGAGACTGGTGTTGTCGCTGCTGAACAGTATCGCTACTTGGAGATGTTGAAGACATCGAGACAGTTGGATCAAGATCAGCCCCTTCTTCCACAGTAAGTGTAGTCGTAGTTGATGACTTTGCTGAACGGGATAATAACGATCCTATGGAAGGAGCTTGGGAACCCCTCCGCCCAAATGGAACCTGGCGTGAAGTACTCGCACCATTTGCCTGGGCCGGCGGGGAACGATTAGGGAAAGGAGCCAATGAAGAGCGAGATGGAGTTCCAGTAAGAGTTGTTGCTGATCCTCCTGCTCCTGAATGCCCGATTTTAATGGTAGATAATCGAATCTGCGCAACAGGAGCTATTGGCGCGGTACTGAGTGGATTAGGTGGAGGTGGTGGAACCTCAGAGGGATGATGAGGAGGGGTCGCCAACTTGATTGTATCCTTTAAAACCCATGGACCTTCTGCGAGTGAAAGATCTAAACTATTATCGGGCGCAATCTCAAGACTGTTGAACGCTTCGGATAATGCCTGTTGTTCTCTTTGATAAGCTAACTGAGATGGTGTCGGGGTAAGCCGAGGGGGCGGTGGCATAACAAACATGGCGACTGACTGAATATAATGGCCTCTCCTCTTTCTTTTCTTCTTCTCCTTCTCTTTCTCTTCTCCAACTTTTCTCCTGGTCTAGCGGATTTAAGACGAGGTCAAAATCGAGGGGGACTTATGATAAAGTGAGGAGATAGATGGGAAGATATTTGGGACATTTTCCCCGGGAATTCTCATCTCATCTCATCTCGAATTGAAAGTCCAAGGAATGGAGATCCGCGTTGTCGTCTGCGGAGACGAAGGTAAGTGAACTTCTTTTCGATATGATAGTACGGTAGCTGACTGAAGTGGGCTTTCTTTTTTCTTTTCTCTAGGCGTGGGCAAATCAAGGTATAATGTACGCGTAATGTGGAGTTTATGGCCATCGCAACTAACCACCACGACCCCAGTCTGATTGCTGTTCTAGTCAAGGATACATTTGTGCCTAGTATTCAAACGCTACTGCCTCCAATCACAATTCCCGGATTGGACTCTACAAGTCCAAATACATCGACGACAACCGTGGTAGTAGACACCAGCTCATTACCCAGTGATCGAGACGGTTTGAATCATGAAATTAGACGTGCCTCGGTGATATGGCTTGCATATGCAGATCATTTTACTTTTGAACGAGTATCGTTATTTTGGCTTCCATATTTCCGTTCTTTGGGGGTTAATGTGCCGGTGATTTTATGTGCTAATAAATCCGATCTTCACAAGACAGATGCACCCGAGGTCATCATGGAAGAGTTCAAAGAGGTTGAAGCATGCATTGAATGTTCAGCAAAAGATAATTACAATGTAAATGAAGCATTTTATCTATGTCAACGTGCAGTTACGCATCCCTTGGCGCCACTATATGATTCCAAGGAACATAAATTGAAACCTCTTGCCCAGTCAGCATTGACTAGGGTATTCTTTCTATGTGACAAAGATCAAGATGGTTATCTTAGTGAAACAGAACTTTCTGATCTTCAATATAAGGCATTTAAAAAACATTTGAAGCGGTCAGAGCTTCAAGAGATTCGAAGGGCTTTAATTCTATATGATAAGCAACAACAAACTAACAACGGTACTGCTACTAATAACAATAACAATAACGGTAATAATAGTAATTGGATGTCAGAAAGAGCATTTATACTTCTCAATCAACTATTTGCTGAGCGAGGAAGACATGAAACTACTTGGGGCATTCTAAGAGCCTTCCATTATACAGACAGTTTGTCCTTGGATGATAAATTCTTATACCCAAAGTTGGATGTACCACTCTTTTCATCGGTTGAATTAAGTCCTGTTGGTTACCGATTTTTTGTTGATTTATTTATATTATTTGACAAGGATAATGATGGAGGACTTTCAGATATGGAGCTTACTGAGCTATTCAAACCTACGCCAGGGATTCCTGAATTATGGCGAGAAACTAATTTCCCAAATGCTACAGTCCGTAATGAGGCAGGGTATATAACACTCCAGGGATGGCTTGCCCAATGGAGTATGACGACTTTCCTAGATTATAAGGTAACCCTAGCTTACCTAGCATGGCTTGGATTTGAGTCGGGGAAAAGTAAAGGAGGAAGTACATTAGATGCACTCCTAGTGACAAAACCTCGCAAGAGGTCAACGAAAAGGCCAAAGGCTGGTAAAGTTGATCGCAATGTTTTTCAATGCTTCATTCTAGGTGCACCAGGGTCTGGAAAGAGTGTCTTACTCGATAGATTTTTAAGTCGCCCATTTTATCAAGTCTACATACCAACAATTACGAATCGAATTGCTGTTAATAGTGTTGAAACTCGCGGTGGGAAACAGTGCTACATGATTATTGAAGAATTAGGTAGTTTAGAATCTGCGATCCTTGCTAATCAAGCTAAATTGGATCAATGCGATCTCATTTGTTATACATACGATTCATCTGATCCAGAAAGTTTTTCATATCTCATTGATTTACGCAATAAATATCCTCAATTGGATCAATTACCTGTTGTTTATGCAGCATTAAAGGCAGATTTAGATAAACAGCAACAAAGATGTGAATTACAGCCTGATGCATATACAAGAGAAATTGGTGTTGCTGCTCCACTTCATGTATCAAGTCAATGGCCTGGAACAAGTTTTTCTTCATCTCTTGCTCAATTATTTATTGAAATGGCTGAAGCTGCTCAAATTCCAAGTACTGCAACACCAAGGCTAGAACCACAACCTGATCCTGAATATTCTATTCGTC
>JAJMFC010000006.1:140079-203314 GCA_030574475.1 Trigonopsis californica
TTTTTTTTTTTTTTTTTTTTTTTTTTTTCGTTATTTCGGATCAGATTTTAGACGCGGGTCGAGACTGTAATACGGCATTGGCTGCTGTTGCTGCTGCTGTTGTTGCTGCTGCTGTAAATGTTGCTGTTGCTGCTGTTGTATAGTCATTGGATTACCACGCATATGATAAGGCTGCTGCCGACCAGCTGCCTGTTGATGATAATGCATGGGAGGGATATTTCCAGGATTCATTCCCTGTGGCTGTTGCTGGGATGGTGGTGGTGTCCCGCCTGTCCTCCGCATATGCTTATTGTTATTACTACTGATATCGCCATCATCCAGACGTGGAGATCCCGGTCTCGTCACTCGTGGTGGATAAATTCGATGATTCTGTTGATGGCCGCTGTTGCTGTTCCGCATCATTTGAGGATGATTAACATGATGATGAGATTGCGGTGATTGTGGTCGGGGAGGCTGCTGTTGCACCTTGCGAGTCACCATTCTTGGTGGTTGCTGTTGCTGCTGCGGCCGTCTCAGCCTCGGCGATGAAGGCCTCGGCGATGACGGTCGCCCACCATTTCCACTCCCTGCTGCTCCAGTACCAGCACCGTAATGATAATGTGGTTGTCCTTGACGCTGTTGCTGCTGTATTTGCATATCTCTGTAAGCTGCAGGAGGCTGCTGTGGTGCTACTCGGTGTTGCTTTCGATTAGTGCCACCTCGCTGATCTAGATCGAATCCTCCTTGCTGTTGTTGTTGTGGTCGACCATATCCGTATCTATTTGCTGCATCTTGTTGACGTGATCGAGAAGGCTGCTGTTGTCGTTGTTGTTGATGAGAGATAGCTTCCCGTCGAGAATGACCCATGTGATTCTGATTTGGATGAATTTTGTGTTGCTTGCTAGTAATCCGCCCCACACGGTCCGTTATAGTTTGGTCAGGATCATTATCATCTCTTTGCACTTCAACATTCTCCTTATTTGCAATCTTGAGTCCCGCAACGACCGGGGTATGCTGATTCTGCTGTTGTAATTGTTGCTCGTCACCATTTCCAGCTTCAAGTAAAAGCGTCTCGTCAAATTGAGCAAGTGCTTTATCAAATGCATCTTCATCTAAGACTGGTGATGAGCTTAAATTGACATCCAACATAGGCGAATGCTGTAGAGATTTTGCCGGGAACTGTTCTGATTCAATATCATTAATACTGCCTTTATGCGACTCCCCAGACGTAGAACTAGAACTAGAACTACTCCGGGTACTAATAGTCTTTTCCAAAGGAGATGAGCCTGTTTCGTTCGATCCTAGTGCTCCGTCCGTTATGTTGTTCGTTACAGCAATGGCTGCGGCTTGCTGTAGTTGCTTACTCGCTGCTTCTGCTGCTGCTGTATTTTGTTGTTGTTGCTGCTGCTGTTGCTGCTGCTGAATAAGGTATGCCTGTTGTTGCTGCTGCTGCTGCTGCTGCTGTCGTTGTTGCAAAGCCAATGGCTGAAGTTGCTGTTGTTCCTGATTGATGAGATGCAGATACCAATACATAAAGTTACTCAACAAAACCTGTTGAAGCAGAGGCCTTCGCGGATTGGCTAATTTTAAATGTGATAATCGGTAAATTGCCCTTTCAATGTGAATTGGGAATCGACTATAATAATATGGTTGTTGTCTTGATCCACCCTCCAAGATAGCTGCAGTAGCTGCATTTACTACCCCCGTATTATTCCCATTGAAATGCTGTTGCTGTTGAGCCGCTGCTGTTCCTCCTCGATTACTGCCATCCACCCTGTTATTCACATTAGCTTGCGACTCTGGTTGGACTGGCGTATTCGCTTTTTGAGCCGTAGCTACGGAAAAAAGAAAAATTAACATTAGCTTCTGAGACAATAATAAATAAATAAAGAATTCGATTCGATTAGCCACTTACCCTTCATTGATTCATTCTTCTTGTCTGACGATGATACCTTGTCATTCGAAGATGAGTTGCTTCCAAATGGCATCTTTTTAGCAAGGACTGATCGGAGACTACGCTCAGGTTTATCCTTTTTAGTGGTGTGGACAGCCGACGCATCTTCTGTAGTAGACTCTCCCGTATTATTTTCAATGGAGTCGTGCTGTTGCTGTGGTTCATCAGACGAAGAAGTATGACTGTTGTTATTGTTGTTAGACGATCGATGGAGTGTGGCCGATGCTACCCGCGCAGCTTCTGCAGAGACTTGGCCCAAAGTGGTCGCCAATCTATGTGAGGACGAAGAAGAAGTTGAGTTTTTGATCGGTGTAGCACTTGTGTTTTCTGTAGGGCTACTACTGGCGACAGGATGCTCCGTTGAAGATACATCCTTATTCTCCTTATCTTTCCCCTTTCGTTTAGATTCTGATGAGGATGAACTTGCAGAAAATAACCATCCCCATTTAGAGGATGATAGTTTATTCTTCTTTCCTCCTTCACTGCTTGTCGGGGTCTCTGGCATTTGTTCTTTATTTGCAAATTTCTCTTGACTGCCTTTACCCAAGTGGCCCTCTGATACAGATCTTTTAGAAAAGAGTCTTTCATGAGGTGCCGGTACTTTGTCGCCATCCGGTAAACCTGCCTTTCGATCGCTTGGTGTAGAAGATTGCGGGCTCAGAGGAATAGTGACAGACCCTTTTTTTCGAATCATGGGAGGTCGCTTAGGTGAGGACGGTATTGGTGACTGCTGTAGAGCACCCGCAGAGAGAGGAGCTGTTGGCATCTCCGATGGGCCTGGGGGGCTTACCCGTTGAACGATTTCCTCTTTGCTCTCATGCTGCTGTGTTACTTGCGCCATCAGCCCAGGAGATCCTTGCACCGCAATTTTATCCTTCGGTTCATTATTCGTCGCTGCGATATTTATACTCAAGTCTGGTTTCTTTATCCGTTGGCCTTGTTGCTTAGATATTGTCTCTGGCTCCTGTTCTAATTCCCGCTTAGGTTCCGGTTCCACAGTCGTTTTTATTATTATTGGCACTTCAGACACTGGTGCAGGCTGGCGCTCTGCTTCAGGGACAGGAATGGGACTAGTAGCGCTACTGCTTGTCGTAGTAGGACTACTATTATCCTCGCTTTCTGATGCACGTTTCTCCTTTGACAGAATCTCATCTGCTGATTTACTCTTGTGAAACTTCTCTGGAACTTGAGGAGCCAACTCGGTCACAAGAGACTGGTCTGGGTGAGGTTTAGATTCAGTAGTCGGCGCTTGTTGATCGTCTGCCTCAGAGGAAGCAATAGACTTTGTCAGTGGTGGGGATAATACAGCACTAGTAGTACCAGTAGCATTATCATTCTCCAATTTATCATCTGATTCAGGCCGATGGTGGTAAAACTGATGATTTTGCCGACCAATAGAACGATTAGTACGCTCTCTTTTCTTGCTATTTGTTCGGACCGATCTTCGAAGACTTGAGTGTCCATGGGTAGCAGCCACAAGTGGGACATCTTCCTTATCAAATTCTTCACGAGTGGCTGAATCGGGAGGTGATGCAGATGATGGTTGCTGAGCCTGAGGTTCAGTTACTCCATCACCCGCTATTCCTGTAGGACTGCTTGAACTTGAGTCGGAACCATCTGATTGAGCATCAAAGAATCGTAAATCTGCGAGTTGAACAGAATTTTGTGACTGGCGATGTCTATCTAAATCTTCAGCACCATCATGATATTGTTCAACATCCCGAACTTGTCTACTGAGTCTAGACTTTCTTCGGGAGAGAGCTTCCGCATTCGTTTGAGACCGAAATGAAGACCCACTAAACGCTGCTCCAGCTTCAGTTGTGACTCTATCCTTTTCAAATCCAGAAACATGGGAGTCTAAGAAGGATTGCCATTCAGTTGGAGATACTTCGGGGTGCATCCTTGCAGGTACCCATAGCTGATCGAGGCTATTTGTTGAGAGAGCACTTGCAGCTCGTTCTGTTGATCGCTGACCATATCGTTGGATTGCAGAATCACTAAAGGCTGATTTTGAGCGTCCTGATCCAGAGATGGGATGGTTATGGTGACGGCGCCGACCACGCCGATGTTGCAGCCGTTGTTGTTGGGTGATGTCGTCGTTGTCAGCTTCTTCTTCATCACTGCTGTTATCGCTACTGCTGCTAGTTGATGTCATAGAACTTGTACTATGCAAGCTAGACCTATCGGGATGGGTAAAAAGGTGATCATCTGAACTTCTGCTGCGATGCTGATGTTGATGGACACGATTTGTAAATAGAACATCTATATCGACAAGAGAAGCACCTTCAATGGACATTCGCTTTAGGGCTTGAATCGTATTGATTTCTTGAGCGACGATATTATTTGCTGGGAATGAAGCCGGAGATGATGATGATGAAAGAAAATGACTCGTATTGCTAGAAGTCATAAGGCGATGCGGTGACAGATTACTTGTCGCTGAGTTATAACTGCTTCGGCTACTTGTAGTGCTGCTTGTGGTTTGAGTAGAATGGGGTATAATTGACTCTTGTTCTTCTGACGGAGGGGTAACAGTGGGTTCAAGAGCATATTCGTCATCTTGATTATGTTGCCAATGAGAGGTAGTATCATCATTACCTTGCACCATTGTTGCTGTAAGTTATAGCTGTAATTTAAAGAGACTAAGACCAAGAAGAGACACCAGTGAAATGAAATGAGTTGACATGCAGGCTCATAGTCGAGTCCTCAGCGAGATGAAAATGAATGTAGGTAAATCTGAGGATAAGATAGTATTAGAAAACAGGTTGAATATCTTAATTGATCCTTGCTCTAGTCTGCTCCGCTAACTCCCCCTTGGATCACAGTGTAATAGCAATTTTATCTGAATAATACTCACAAAAGATAAAAATAGTTTTATTCTTGGGCTCTTGAGTCCGACTTCCCCTAGTATACTCTCACTCCCTCCTTCTTTAAGTTGTATAGAGAGTAACCTGAGAGTTGTAGTAAGCCTGTTGCTGCTGGTCTTGTCCCTTTTTTTCCTTTCTTTATTAAAGAAGGGGAGTTGGGAGCAATTCCGACGCGTCGAAAGGAAAAACTCAACACCATGAAATTCATCACCAACTACGTTTACTATTGTCCCAGGAGGGGGAAAGCGTTCAACACAAAATCAACAACTACACACAGCACAATGACCCAGAAGTACAAGCAAGACACAATTGGCCATACATTGGCCTAAGGCTGGGAATCTTTACCCTAAGTGAGTTTGTTTCTCTGGCTATATATTGGGATCCGACACGACGTCCGGATAAATGCTTGACGAGTTGATGGTGCGTGTACCTCATATTACCAATTGTGCAAGGACTCGCTCGGAAAAGAGGGCTTATGGCGGTACCCAGAATGTCAGTAAGAGAACGAGACCTTCAGAGAAGTGATCCGCAACCGCGTTGTAGCCCAGTATTATCATAATGTGATGGTTGACATTTAGAATACATATTGTGGATAGCTTGGAAGTCTTTGTGGTTCTAGCAAAACCTCCTCGATCTACTGGCCAGTGATTATTTGTTGAGATATTGACAAGCATACATAGCATGCAGGGTTTACAAACAGCTGAGCATTCCGAATAGTCTATTTACGGTATAAATTAACAATCTGATGCTCCAATGAGTAAGAGTGTTCCTTTAAGGAATTTTTGATGGAATTATCATCCCCGAGGTCTGATACAATTGGCTATGCTCATTAATACATTGTTGGAAGGCTTGAATCACAAATGAGGATTATTTTCTTTGCAAGTTTTACTACGACTGTCATTTTAGTCATATAGGATTATTTTATGTATTTAAAACATAGAATATGAGAATTAGCTTCGTACCTCGAGACTAACAAAGCCCTCAAAGATAAACTCTTACTTTTCATCCTAATTGTGTTCAAAAGGCTTCTACGATGGATGATGATGCTAGATAGGTTCCAAACTTGTGTTTGCGAATATGTTAATTGGTATGAATTTGAAAAAACATGCTTTCTCAAAAGTGTTGCTAAATATCACAAGTAAAATTTAATTCATACAGTACATTATATATAGCTTGGCGCCCATAAATTACAGTTAGAAAAATAAAAGGAAAGAACGAAAAAAAAAAGAAAAAGAAAATTTCCACAAACGACTGTTGCTCTCCTCATATACTTTATTAAAAGAATCAACCCAGTCACCCCGATAATGCTTCTATATGTAAACAAAGAAAAAAAAAAAGTAAAAAGTAAATATCCATAAACCCAATCTAACCCAACCCAAAATACTAAAACAATGCTCCCTTCCCCGCCATTTCTATGCAAGGCAACCAAAATATCCTCGAGTCTGAATCATTCGTGAGTCATCTTCTAACTGTTCCCACCATCGCTCTTTTTGCCAAACTCCATTTTCAAGTGGACCTGCTTTAGGAGTAGATTGTCGATTTGTGTTAGCCACTATAGTAGCTGTACTAAATGGTGATGAAATAGTTGAAAATTGTGTCGCCTGTTTCTGAACCATATCATAACTATCTTTCATTTCTGCCGCCACATATGCCAAATGCTCTAATCCTTCCATTCCCTGGTATTCGCGACCAGTCTTGGAAGCATTCGATTGAGCTCCTAATTTATTATCCATATATACACAGAGCCGGCCGATCCAACTCATGCCTAAGCTCACACTTTTAAACACATCGCCACTATCACCATGTTGTAACTCATCAAAAAGTAAAGAATTTGGCTTGCGATTCTTAACAAGATCAACAAGACACAACAATCCAGGGACTACTGCATCCCTAATTTCAGGATTACTAGCCAAATCACACAAGGTCAAACCTGATAAAACTGCAAAATGTTTATTAAATGGAGAGACCCTTGTTAATGGCATAGACAAGATCCCAGCAATTCGAAGGGCAGGCCCCAATAAAATCCATGCATCCATTTGTTTAGACATAATCTGTTCTGGATGTTGCTGTTGTTGTTGTTTTGCCGACAAGGGAGGATATACCAGTTGCTGACCAACACAAAATCGAATACTCAAAAGCTGTACATGCCAGTAAGCTAATTGCAAAATGAGATGACTATCCCAAAACATTTCTACATCCCTCCGGAATTCATCAATCTCTGAAAGACAAAGTTGCTGAGGTAGTAAATTAGGATCAAATGACCGATCTTGCAATAATAGAGTTTCATATATCCTTCCCATAATTAAGGTAATGCGCATCAGTTCGTAAGCTTCACGACCCAGAAGAGTAAAATCAAACTGAGTAAGAGTAACTGAATAGGTCGGGACATCCAATGGTTGTCCAACAGCAACAGCAAACCAACGATCCAAAAGACAAATGCTCAAGTAAGCACGACGGACAAGACCAGCATCCGAGTCAGGATCTTGATCGATACCGACAGAACCTTGCATGCACCGGGTCAGAGCTCGAACCATTCCAAGAGCACATCCCAATAATGATCCCTTGCAATAATCACCGGGGTACAGAGATAATAATCCATGTCTAGATGCTTCCAAGGCTTCGAGAATGAGTCCCTGACATATGAGAAGACTTGCGTTAAAGCTCTCTCTTTCATCAAGTTGACATGTGAGATTAGTCAGAGCTTGCTGAGCAAGGCCATAACTCGGAGTATGTTTGCTTGCCCGAGGTCGTCGATCAAATGAAGCAAAATTCTGTATATAAGTCTGTATACAAGATGTAAAGTAAGATCGAACTTGTTGAGGAGCACTTGCTAGTTTATTGAGTAGTATATTGCGAGAATTGGGTAAAAAAGGTGCGCAAGGGTGAAGTTTCTCGTAATACATATCAAGAGCCCACTGAGATGGCATGCTTGTTTCGATACCAACAAATGATCGTTCCAGGCCTCCCAAAGATGATGACGCCGAGGGCTTAACAAAAGCAGAACTTTCGGGTAACGCGAGAGGTGGAGGAGGAGGTTGTTGTTGTTGTTGCTGATGAGATTCCGTCTTTAAAGAAGTACGACGTTCAACTCCATTGTAAGGAACTTTCCAAAATTGAGGAGGCGGAGTAGCAATTGATGCAGCAGTATCAGCCATGCTGAGCCGTCGCTGACCAAGTGAAAGAGTTGGATTTGCAACATTAATGGATTGATTAGAAGCTGCTGATGAAGGTCTTGAAGAACTGCTATTGTTACTACTTGAGTTGTTGCCTGTTGTAACAGTAGCGGTCGAAGGTTCTGTACTGGTATGGGGTAGCTCACTAATTGGAGGTAAGGGCATGCAAGAAGCATTGTCAATGCTCATAGTCTGGCGAATCAAAGAAGGATCGACATTGGATAGTCTTCGTCCTCTGTTGATAGAGAAGAGATCAGATTCGGAGAAATTCGCGGGGTTATTGTTACTATTGTTGTTGTTGTTGTTGAGGGTAACAATAGGAGATGTTTGATTAATGGCCCCCCCACCCCTGGTGAGATCATCTTCAAAAGTGATGGCAATTTCGCTTTCATCGGAAGAGGAAAAAGGTCCCAAGGAAGACGTCTCTTTTGCAGGTTCACTGTAGGAACTAGGAGAATTATCAATCATGACTTTTTTCCGAGATTGCTTTGGAACTGCAGATCCGGCCTTCCGCCGCCTTGCGGGAGGTGAAGAGCTATCCGATTGAGTTGCGGGACTCTCAAGACTACTAAGACGATCTTCCAGATCCCGGATATATCCCTTACTGGGCCCACGCTTCATAGGTACCCTAGAGAAGACGCATGGCTCACCGGCACGAGCACAAGCGGAGCAAGTTGGTGGAGAATGAGATATGAGATCACATCGAGTCTGTCAAAAAAAAATT
The DNA here is from genome assembly GCA_030574475.1 of Trigonopsis californica. NCBI lineage: Eukaryota > Fungi > Ascomycota > Trigonopsidomycetes > Trigonopsidales > Trigonopsidaceae > Trigonopsis > Trigonopsis californica. The sequence goes on from JAJMFC010000006.1 coordinate 148,774, forward strand.
TCTAAAGTTAGTCAAAGGGTTAAAAACCGATAAATGGATAAACCACGGCGGGGTAGTCGCGGGACTCGGAGAATCATCTTCTTAGTTTTTGGTTCGGATAGTGGGGCAATTCAGCGGAAGAATCCGGAATAACGAATTGGGCCCTTAATATTGTTTGGCATTTCTTCCCAATTAGGAAGTCTGGGGTATAGGAACAGACCACTTAGAAAATAACCCGATTACAGTACCAATTTTTCCTTTAAACTTTTACCCCGAAGCGGCAAAGGAAAAACAGCTTTCATGCCTCCCCTCCATGCCCCCCCTTTCTCCATTCGATCACCGCCACTTATGGAGGGGACCAAAAAGAAAAAAAAGAAAGATGTACCATCTCCAGAGTCCAGCCGTAGTTGAAGAAATTCGAGGAAAAAAAAAAGAAGAAAATTTGGCTTGTCATAGACGAAAAAAAGCCTAAATTGTAGGTATGTTACCCGGACTTACTTTTTTCCTTTGACACTGTAGAGAAATAGTGAGTTAGTTAGCAATAGAAAATAAAGAGAAGTAGAGGGGAGGGGGGGGCAAACAAACCTCATCGCATGCTCTTGAGACCTTGGAGCGCTTCCGCGGTAAGGCGGAAGAGCGGCTTCTTTGTCGAGGTGCCGTTGTTGTGGTAGCTTGAAGCTGGCAGTGGTTGTTGAGATTTGAGATGGCGGTAGATGTTTCAACACTCATAGACATAAGAAAATCGAATATATATAATCAAGTTGAATTGCAATCCAGATCCATTAAAAGATAAATTAAATCTATGGATTAATGAGAGAGAGGAGAAGGAAGAAGAAAGGAGAGAAAAAAAAAACAAGAAAGATAAAATAACCCGATCCACAATTACAGATTAAGCAAACTTATGGCGGGAGAAATAAAACCCAAAGGGGAAAGAGACGGACAGGTATTCTTAGCTTACTTAGAGGTCCATCGTTTGGCTGCCCCGGATATTGCACAAAAAGGAATAATTTCTGCCGGATCCGAATCTGGATAAGCTCCCCATGTGACTTCTGGCATTGTCACGTGAAAGGAGGGCGATGAGATGAGATGATTTTCTTTCTTTAGAGTTTTTAATTTAAAGATGGAAAAAAAGAAATAACTTACGTTTATAATAAGCTATTGTGTTCAAACCTTTTGTCAAATTCACTTCAATCTTGTTTTTTTTTTTTACTCCAGCTCTTTGGATGGGTCCAGCCCCCAGATTAACCTTTAGTTGATCTGTTGATTCAGCCACAATTAAAAACACCACCAAATTACCATCATCATCGTCCGTTTTTATTTCATTCTGTTCAGGTCGGATTCGCCTCCTTCAATCGTTGTTGTCTCTTTTTCAGCTTGGGTTATTTGACCTCTAGGAATGGTTCAGAGCAACGGGGTCAAATATGCTTGTGAAACGTGTATCAGGGGTCATCGGGTTAGTACCTGCTCACATGCGGATCGCCCTCTCATCATGATAAGACCTAAGGGTAGGCCAATCTCTCAATGTGGTCATTGTCGTGAAGCCCGCAAGTCCCGCACTGCTCATCATACATGTCATTGTGGTTTACAACAGCAGCAGCAGCAGCTACCAACTATCCCACTCTTTAAAGATACTGTCAGTGTTGTCGATACCAAGGATTCTCGTTCAGATTTATTACTTGGTGATCATCCCTCTAGGCAATGCTTTTGTGCTTATGATGGTAATTGTCTTTGTGCAAATCGATCTTCAAAATCAATCTCCAAACCCCGCAAACTCAGCAGGGCTAATTCAACATCTTCAAGAGCATCTAGAGATAAGTCATTACTAGCTACAAAGGCTATGGATTTAAATATGCCATCCATCACTACAGAATCTGGTTCTTCCTCTGGTTCTTCTGTATCATCTCCTCTAATTGGACCATTTCAACAGCAAAATCATCACAATTCATCTCATCGTGGTGGATCTGCAATGGCTATGCCAAGGAGCCATCCTCAGCCTGAACAAGATGAAAAAATTGACTTACATCCACCCCCAATTGATGTTTCATCCGATCTTTACCAAGACCTTTTTGGCGAATATAATATTTTGGATAATTTTCGACGAGTTGATGATTCAATGTTCTTTCCACCCGAGTTAGGTAATTCAACAGATACAACTAATCCTGCTGTCTTGGATTCACGACTTTCAGATTTAGTCATTCTTGATCAGACAACAGCAGAGCTTGACAGATTGTCAAGATCACCTCCATTATCAACAGATCAACAACAACAATATTTGACATTGTCAGATTTTGAATTACACGAAGAAGTTTAATGACAGGGGCGGGAGTGCTTTTAACGATGCTACGAAGGGAGAGATATTTACCTCTTTATTTATTTATTTTTTTTTTTTTTTCTTATGGACCTTTTCATGACGATAATAATCACTCTTCAATGAGCTTTCTTTACGATACATGACTTTATATTTAATATGCTCAAGGCGTACCGCGGAGGACAATGGCTTTTTGATTTTTTTTTTTTTTTTTTTTTTTTTTTTTTTTTTTTTTTTTTTTTTTTTTTTTTTTTTTTTTTTTTTTTTTTTTTTTTTTTTTTTTCTTTTCTCTGATGACTCCCTTTTCTTTCTTCTTTCTTTTTTATTATTATTATTACTAATAATACTATTCAGGATAACATAGTTATATAAATGTGTATATACACCGAGATGAAAAATTTTATGTTTGCATGTTATTGTGTTTTTGATTGCGAAGCAATTTTTCTCGCAGGGGAGATTCATCTCCTCCATCTCCTTGTCCAGCAATTGTTGAGACTCTTAATTTAGACCCAGCTGTTGCGTTATTACCTCCCCTCCTTGTATGACGATTAGTATTACGAGTACTGGGAGAAACTGCTGGTGTCATTTTGGGAGTGCTTCGTAATGGTGTCCTCTGAGATAGTCGATCAAGTTCCCATGGTGTCATTTCTGTTGCATCTTGATCAGAATCTTTTGTGCTTGGGCGTCGACCGCTCTGTCGCTGCCGTGGTAATGGCGTCGACATGTCTTGCTGTTGTTGAAGTCTTGCTGACCTCCGCCGATGTTTTCCTTTTCCTCCTCCTCCATCTTGTTCTTCCTCCTTTCGAGAAGATTTCAACATGGGCGAGGATTTAGATGTTGCTGTACTAGCAAGTCTTGCAGTTGTACTTGCGCGACCAGATTCCGCAAAAGCTGGACTACTAGCAATAAAAGAAGCTTGATGGGGTTCCTCAATATCAGTGAAATCTCCAGATTCATCAAAGACCTCAGATGAAAATGGCATCCCATTTCCTGGAGTGGATGCAGCAGCAAGAGCAGATGCCGCTGCGTTTGCATCATTCTCATCTCGTAGATATAATGCAATTCTCTCATCGGGTATTCGAAATACACTTTCATTATCATTAGTTTGTAATGCTGCAAGGCGGATCAAGTATTCAAGTAGACTGAGACCTGGTCGATCTGATGTGATAGGATCACGCCTTGGTCTTGGAGGTTTCAGTAATCCTCGTCTTTCTTCATTTACGCCCTTACCCAGAGTTAGGCTGTTAAACTTGTTGACAACTCGTTCCAAACTACTATCATTATTCCCAGATGGAATGCTGCTAGAGCTTAATGCTTCCTCTTGCTCTTCTTCTTCCTCCTCTTCTTCTTCTTCCTCTTCATCTTCTGGGTAATCTTCCCACAGTTCAAATGCCATAAACTCAATATTGCGAATATCCTGAATAAATTTCATTCTCTGTGTCTCTTCATTGGTACTTGAAGAGGCAAAACTCGTATCAGGCTCTTCTTCTGATGTTTCTTGATCGGTTTCTTCTTCATCGAGTGCAAATGCATTGTTAAGTTTAAGAACCAAAACAGGAGTCTTGACATCATCTGTTTTTAGTAACCTTGTTGATGCACTAAAAAATAACCGGGTAATAGTTCGAAGTTCAATTTCTCGCGCTCTACCAGGAACAAATTCATCTGGATTCGATGGGGTTCCACCTTGTTCTTCCAGTTCCTCATGATATCTTCCATCATTCATATCTTCAACGATTCTGAGTTGATAATTGTAGATATGGGGAATATTCTGGCCCCTACTCATATCATCCTCTTCGCCGCTACCTCGCCTCTTTTGGTGATGATGATGTGGCACCCTCCATATTTGAACTCTGCACTTTGCCAACTCTTCTTTCCATGTAAGCTTAACCCCAAGGGCATTACTACGAGAGTCCCGGTAGAATATTGAGTATTGACGAAGAACAAATATCGGGCCGACTGGACAAGCACTAGTTGGATTAGATGAAAAGAGCTCGTCTGCCTCCTGTAGATGTGCAGAAGCTTGCAGAAGCCTTCCAGGAGACACAGTTGCAGGAAGAGTAGCTTGAAGATTAGCCCCCGATGTTGTCAATGCAAGGTTAATTAAAGGAATGTTGGCTTCAATTCGTCGGAGTAAATCTAGCATGTACTCTTCTACTCTCTTTGCAGCAGCTTTTCGTTGCTCTTTTGTAGAGCTAGCATCAATTTCAGCTAATGACGCTTCAACTTTGGAGTCAAAATCATTGATATCTCTCCGAAGTTCTTTGGTAATATTAACAATATGTCCCAGGCTAGTATTTCCCCGAGCTGATCTAATTCTGGGGTTAGCGTTATGCTCAAAGTTATCAACGAGCCATATATGAACCTTACATGTGATGGATCAGATCAATAGCCGGTGAGACAATCTCAATATTATTATGAAGCCGTAGCTTCAGGTTTTGCAAGTTGAACTGCTCTTCATCTGGTAGCCTCTAAATGTAACAAAGTATCAGTATTTATTCAAGTAATTATCATTTCTATTGTAAACATACTTCAATAAACCGGGATACTTGGCGAACTGCGTAGGAAGTAGCAATAGTGAGACCAGATCGGATCGCAAATGTTACAGCCTGGTGTCCAGCCTATAGTCACACATGTCAGCGACCACTGTAACTTTCACTCTATCGTAACAATTGACTCACTCACACTCTGTAAGATATAGTCCATTTATGCCTTTGTTTGTTTGATCTCATCGCAATGTCAAAAAGTTTGAGCCGCTCGAAGAGATGGGGGCGGCTCTGTTGGGACAAAGGAAGTTACCCTGTTTCCATCATTTTCTTGATCGAGAAATAAAAAAAAAAAATTTCAACCACAAACAGAAAGCGCGACAAAGAAAAAGAGGAGATATATACCATCTCATCTCATAGTCAGCGAGAAGGGACTAATCTGCTCTAATCAAGGAGGGAATATTAGCGTGTTTTATTTGTATTATTAGCATCCTCCAAGAAGATATACAGATGTCGGGCAATAACAATTATAATGACCAACAACCGCCTTCGGACCCCGATAGATTGGCTCAAGATGCGAGTCGAATGAATCTCGGCGGACAACGTCGAGGGGGCGGCTATGGACAGCCACAGCAGCAAACTAGACAACAACCACAACAGCAGCAGCAATTTTATCCTCAGTATGGGCAGCAACAGCCACAGTTTCCTCAGTATGGAGGAGGAGGAGCGGGTGGATTCAGGCCTAACCCGGCTGCTACTCCGTCTTTTACTCCCGGTGCTTCGGCTTTTACCCCCCGGGGCACTGGCAATTACCAAGAGTTTACACCTGGTGGAGGATACGGTAATCAGTATGGTCAACCAGGCTATGGACAGTACCAAAACAACTATGGCGGAGGCTACAATCAGGAACCCGCTTACAATGCCAATGGGTATAACAATAATTATCAACAGGATCAGGGCAGGACACTAACTTTAGATGAGTACGCTGCGAGTAAGAAATCTAGCAATCTCAATCGACCTTTAAACACTACAGCAAGCACAACCAAAACTAGCACTGCACCATCATCATCATCCAAGCCGGCCTCACAGTCCACTGGTGGACCTAAGGTTATCAAGATTGGTGGTCCCTCTGTTAAAGCAGAAAAAACTGGAGATAAGACCATCAAGATTGTCTCTTCAGCTCCTCCATCGAATGAGAATCAATCCAAGCCATCAACAAAGGAGGAAAAATTGGCTAGTGGAGCAACAACTCCTACAGTTTCTGAGCCGGACCAATCAAGGTCTGCCACGCCCAAGAAGGAGAAGGCTGCTGTTGCGGCTGCCGCTGCTGCCAGTACTGGTGCGGAGTCGGAAAAGCGAGAGACAGACGAGGTTTTGAAGGAACAAGCCGAGGATGTGGACGATGAGGTTGTTCAAGATTTGTATGGCAAGGAGCATCTTAGCGTAATCTTCATGGGCCACGTCGATGCTGGAAAATCTACAATGGGGGGTAACATTCTTTACTTGACTGGAGCAGTTGATAAGCGAACAATGGAAAAATATGAACGAGAAGCCAAGGAAGCTGGACGAGAAAATTGGTATCTGTCATGGGCTCTTGATATTAACAAGGAAGAACGGGATAAGGGCAAAACAGTTGAAGTTGGAAGGGCTAACTTTGAGACTGATAAACGGAGATTTACGATATTGGATGCACCGGGACACAAGACGTACGTTCCTAGTATGATTGGGGGAGCATCTCAGGCAGATATTGGTATTTTAGTTATTTCTGCACGAAAAGGAGAATACGAGACAGGATTTGAAAGAGGTGGTCAGACAAGGGAGCACGCAATGCTTGCTCGGAATCAAGGAATCAATAAACTTGTACTTGCCGTTAACAAGATGGATGATCCTACCGTGAACTGGTCCAAGCAAAGGTACGATGAATGTATAACCAAGATTCAAACCTATCTAAAGGCATTAGGGTACAAACCTGAGGAGGTGACATGTATTCCAGTATCTGCACAGACAGGTGTCAATCTAAAGGATAGAGTAAGCAAGAAGATCTGCCCCTGGTACAATGGACCATCTCTGCTTGAATTTCTTGAGAATGTACCCACTACAGAACGCAAGACTAAAGCTCCATTCATGATGCCTGTGAACGGTAAATATAAGGATTTAGGCACGATTGTGGAAGGTAAAATTGAAAGTGGGAGCGTCAAGGTGGGATCGCAGCTCATGATGATGCCCAATAAGCACAAAGTTGAAGTAGCTACAATTTACACAGAGACAGAAGCTGAAAGTCCAGCAGCCATTTGCGGAGAGCAAGTTAAACTACGGATTAAGGGAGTTGAGGAAGAGGAAGTTCAGGTTGGATTTGTACTTACATCAATCTCTAATCCTGTACATGCAGTAACAGCGTTTGAAGCACAAGTTGCAATTGTTGAACTCAAGAGTATATTGAGCGCTGGATATAGTTGCGTTATGCATGTTCACTCTGCAATTGAGGAGGTAACATTTACAGCATTACTTCACAAGTTGGAAAAATCAACCAATCGAAAGAGTAAAAAGCCCCCCGCATTTGCTACTCGAGGAATGAAAATCATTGCCAGGCTCGAGTCATCTTCTGGATCTCCCTTTTGCTTGGAAAGGTTTGAAGACTATCCTCAACTTGGTCGTTTTACCTTACGAGACCAAGGAACTACTATTGCTATTGGTAAAGTGACAAAGTTAATTACAGAGTAAGAAATTTTGTGAGGGGATTGAGGGGAGGTATAATAATGAAGTTCGACTTTATCTGTTTGTTTTTTGCTGAGAAATAAAAAAAAAGCGTGTTAGTTCTAACGAATAGCCGAAAACGGCCTAGATAGCGTGTAGCAAAAGGTTGTCAAATTTAAAACCAAAATTTAGTTTAAAACTGTAACAATCAGAAAAGGTTAGGTTTTAAAATGATCTGCAAAACCGCGTAGAGACAAGACGCCTAAAATGGTTTAGTACAAACAACTTAATCGCTTCTTGCAGGTTAAATGTTTTGAAGCAAGGAAAACGGAACCTAAAGCGAAAAGGTCAATCAAGTGATTGTGCTTGGCAGAACTGACCTTCCTCCCCACAGTTATTACATATATGAATGAATGAAAAGCAAAACGACTATTTAACGATTACCTAAACAGAAACAAGATAGATAGATAAAGGTAAGAGCAAAACAACAGTATAATAACAGCTCATTAGATGAGACAATAGATGAAAGTATTTTATTTACTGCGCCCTGGCCCGAAGAAGAGCAAAATGCAATAACGTCCCAATGTATCCCCCGTGACGTCATTAAAAAAAAAAATCCGTTAATGCTGGTAGGCGGTTGTCGAAGAGTTTATTCCCAACCATCATCGAATCACCTCCATCACCAACCACCATTAACTCGACTCGACCAAGACTTGCCAATTGGCCCAATTGTTTGAAGGAGGACAATGGCAACAACGTACAACTCTAATCAACAAGGTCCTGGGCAGGGTGGTTATTATCCTCAGCAGAAAGAGGATGCTATCGTTCGGGAAGTAGATCCAACCGATGTTCTAATTGCTAGATTGGAGAATTGGAGACATGCTTTGTCCCTTATTCAGGTAAATTCTCGATGCAATTGGATAATGTTTTAGATGCGTTTACTGATGAGCTTTTTTTTTTTTTTTTATCTAGGATTATTTTCATGGTGAACTCAATACCCAGAAACTTCTCACAAAGGAATTTGAAAAGTCCTCCAAGATTGTCTCCAACCCGTTAGTTATTTTCTTTTTTTTTTTAGCATTCAAAGTGATTGACCATAGCTAACCGGGAATATTCTTCTTTTTTTCTGGATAGTCTCAAGTTTGATCAAGGTCCTGATACTTCGGCCGATCAGAATGCAGCAGCTGCTGCTCAGAGACCTTCAGGAGAAGATACTGTTGGGTTCATCACATATGCATTCACTACTTTGCGTCTTAAGGGGGACCAGAGAATCAGTGCATCTATCGAGGCTGAAAAGGGAATTGCTTCCCTTATTCCAAATGTTGAAACTTTGTCTAATTCCGTCAAGGAACATATCAAGGGTATCAAGGGTGGTACAGCCAAGAATCTCAAGGCTGTGCAGCAAGCACGAACCCTTACCCAAAAGCAAATTGAAACTCTTGGTCATAGTACCTCTGCAGTTTCGACTCATAGTAAATTAGACTGGAAACAAGATCCTTACGCTACCAAGCGGAACATCATTTACTCATTGAATGATCTTTGCAGAAAAGAGAATGTTCATAGGACAGATCTTGTAACTGTTGACCAGAATGTCAGCCGCCTTGAGAGTCATGTGATTGAATCGCTTCAGCGAATATTTGTATCTTACAATAAGGTGGCTACAAGGTTTACTAGCTCTACCCTTGAGGGAAGCGTCACCACAGAGAAGTCCTTTACAGGGGTGAATCCTCAGCTCAATTGGCAATTGTTTCATAGGAAGAATGATGCTGTCTTTAGATCTTTGCAAAGACCTGATCGTGATGTTCGAAATATCGCATTTGAGAATGAGAGTAATCCTGCAACTAGACCAATTTTATCTGGATTTCTACAACGCAAAGAGGGTGCACTCAAGAAATCATATACAAATGGATTCTACGTTATTACTCAATCACATTACTTACTGGGATATAAGACTGAAGATCCAACCACTGATTCAGAAGTTGAATTTGGTCTCTACTTACCAGATTGTGTATTAGGACCACTTGTACGTGATGGAAAGCGTAAGCTTCAACTTCATGGAAAGGATGTAACTAAGGCAGTATCTAGCTCACTGCGTACAAAGACCACTTATAAATTCAAGGCACTTACCGATTCTGATCTGTCAATATGGTTCAAGGCATTGCATGAGAATTCTGCATCTGCTGCTGATGCTTACAGTCCTAATGATTTACAAAATTCATCTTCAAATGCACCATCGCCTACTTCTCAACAGTATCAGAGCAGTCCCCTTTCAGCAAATACTAGTAATGGCGGCGCAGGAGTGGGTTATGCCTCTCAAGGTGGATCGCAGGGAGCAGCACCTGCATCCCCAACTGCATATCCTCCTACATCAAATCAGCAAGGTGGTTATTAAATCTTTGCGTGTGAACTGGTTTTTCTTTGTGTGTTTCTGATATGTATTTTTACCCACAACCGTGTATCTTGTTTGTTTTTGCTTAGTTTTTGTCTTCTTCTAGTATACAGTACCTGTATTATGGCATCTTTAACAGCAGATTTGATGGTGTAGTGTTTTTGTAAATTTGTTTTGGGAGATGAGTAAATAAAAAAAGAACACCGAAAACTACCCGGGGGTGTATCCCATATACAGTGTATACTATAAGGTGTGTGTCTATGTGTCATGAACAGCAGCAACTGCGGTTGTTCCGGCGGCGACGGCGGAGGTTCTTTAGTCAAGATGATTAAAAATAAAGAGGATGACTTGATGATTGGAAGGCTTATAAACAAGTACAAACCCCGTGGGATAGATCCTTCTTTGGTCAAAGAGATATGTCAAGACGTGGACTATAGGGAAGAGACTGCAGAAGCTATTCTTGATCAGGTTGCGGTTGATGAGGAGGTGGATACAGAAGATTCTGTAGATGATACAGGGCTGACTGATATTAAAGGCTGCCAAGATGACAAGCATGAATTCCTAGCAAGAGCATTCCCTAAATTAAAATCCTCGGAAATTGACTCGCTCTTGGTTAAACATGATGGACAAGTTGAACTGGCTATGGATGAGGTGCTCAATTGGAACTACATTTTAAATCATAATCACAGCGATACACCGCCAGGTCGAGAGAGGCGGACGACCAAGCAGCAGGAAGGGGAACAACAACAAGACAAGATCAGGAATGGACCCAGTATCACTAATATAATATACAGGCACAATGAATGTCGGCAACAGATCACGGCTATTGTCGATGAGCTTGCTAGATTACTTGACATTCAAGGAATTGGAGTTTGGAGTCAATTCCACCAGTGCAAAGGAGATATCAGGTCCGTCATTAGTAACATATGTGACGAATATGCTTTATCAAGACAAGTTGATTATGATATAATTAAGGATAACATTGCCATTCTCACTGAAGAGTATCCTCCCTTGCCTCTTACATTGATTATTCAGATTGCTTGGATGACTAGCAATGATTTAGTGAAATGTTGTCGTCTATGTAATATCCTTGTCAATGATAAGAATAATGGAGATATTAAACAGAAATATATTTTGACTTTTATTAAATCAAATAATAATAATCATAATCATAATCATAATAACAATAGTACAGCTGCGGCGGTTGCAGCTGCGGCGGCAGCAAGGAGGACAACAACATCATCATGTGGTAACAGTCGGAGCAGTAGCAGTGCGTCAAACCGATCTAATACTAGTAGAGGGGTAGTACCACCACTTGGTGGCAGCAAGAGCATTCCACGAATTTCATCACCAGTACCTCGTGCAACTGGCAGAGGAACAACGACGAATATTGCACACCATCAAAAACAGCTTGACAGTGCATCTCGCTCGTTAGGAGAAGCTGCAAGACGGGCTCGATCTGATCCACTATATGGAGGTGCAATTGCAGTTTATGCAGAGGAGGTCAAGACTCAACAGACCCAATTAACACAGGCTCATACTGATATGATACGAATGCGAATTGATAAAGAATTTTCCAAGCGCCACATTGTGGATCTACATGGATTAACTGTATCACAAGCTACGAATCTTAGTGAGGAATACTTGAATGAATGGTGGGGACAAGGCCGATGGTCAAGTTATGGGGAGGAACCTCTTACAATTGTTACTGGTAAAGGAATTCATTCTTCTGGTGGTAGATCAGTATTGACTCCTGCAATAGACAAACTTCTCACACAAGGGAGATGGAAATATTCAAAATTCGACGGAGTGTTTATTGTCAAAGGACGACTGTGAAAAATTGTTTTAACATTAATCAATTCTAATTCTATTATACACGGGAGGAAGGACTATCTAATGCCGCCGTCGTCCGCGGCCTTTTGTATTCTGAACTAGTTCGAACCCTTCTTCGTCAATGACTGGTTCAGAAGGAGTAGACGTGTCCATGCTGTCATTATCGTTATTTTGGTCCTCGTCCTCGTCCTCGTCCTCGTCATCATCATCTTCGTCATTATCATCATCATCTTCAATTTTGACTGGCTCCCGTGGTTTAGCTTGCCTTTCCAGATATCGTTGATATAGCTGATCGATTTGTGAATACTTCTTGTCAACGCAATCGTTGAACAAAGACATTATGAGTTTTGCACAATCGTACGCACTATCATCTTCAACAGACATATCGAATTCATCTTGACTGATCTGTAATAGTCGTGCTTCAACATCTTCAGCATCTAATTGACAATATTCTTCAAATAGTTGGACAATAGAGCCAGCCATCCAATCTCTTTTATCGTCTCCGTTGGGACCTCCCCACCCACTTGAGATGGCAGTTGATAATGCTGTCCAATTACACAACGCCATAAGAACGCCTAATTCGAATCGCGATTGCGATGTAACATCGGGAATTATAAGATTCCGTCCGCTGGTCTCTGCAGACACAGCTGTGGTCTTGATTTTGCTCGACATTCTTCGTGGCCTGGAGGGAGTTTAAAGGTGGAAGAAATTAAAGAAAATTTACTTAGCGTTGGGAGTTTGATTTCCCATTTTTTCTTTTCCACAACAGATCATCATCATCTTCTTCTTCTTCATCTTCTTCCGAATTCGAGTCCGAATCAGGTTGATTCTCCTCCTGCTGTACTTGCTGGTTTGGCGGCGATTGTGATTTAGTTGACTCTTTGAGTTTATCCCGCTTCTCCTTCAACACACGGACTCGGTCATACAGCGAATTCTGCTGGTCAAGCTCATCTTGAAGCTTATTTGCAACTTCATCGTGCTCTTCCTCTTGTAGCTCCTCCTTCTCCTTGTAGTCATTTCCTCGCTCAGGATCCTCCTTTGATCCTCCTTCGACGTAGTTTGACGATACTATTTGTGCTTTCGCTTCACCATTTGCAGTGCCTGCCTGGGCAATCTCTGCTTGAAACGATTCCCATTCACTATCAAAGGACGCTTGCGGTGAATTTTCCTTTTTTACCCGCTTTGTCTCGATAGGATTTATGTCCTCCTCCTCTGTAGGCTCTCTTTTCTTCATGGATGAAATTTCTTTCTCCTTTGGTAAAATGGTCGAGATGAGATCTGTTTTGGTCTAAAAAGTGTGCAGTTGCCAAGGACGACGCCACAGTGACGATTTACTCCCCTTCACCACTTTTGAGTCCTTTTTCCCTTTAAACTAACCGCCAAAACACGAGAAATGACAGAATCCAATTCACAACCTCGGAGGTCTGCAAGATCTACAAAGGGACAACATCGTAGTCGATCTGATGATGTGACGCTACCTGTTATAAGCAAGAAAGAGAAGACCAAGTCTGAGAATGATAATGATAATGATAATAATAATGAAGAGGTCGTTCGATGCATTTGCGGAGAACAAGGTGATGACGATGGAAGGCTTTTTGTTCAGTGTGATAAATGCCACGTATGGCAGCATCCAGATTGTATGCTCGGAATAACAAAGGAAAAGGATATTCCAGATGAATACTTCTGCGAAGAATGTCGTCCTGACTTGTATCCAAATCTCGTCAAAAAACAGGATGCCAGCAATAAACAAGACGACGAGCCAAAATTAAAATCATCACCAACTCCACAAAAAGAAGAAATACCAAAAGATGATGAAAAGCAATCCGAAAAGGAAGATTCGGTAATGGACAAGGATGAGCCATCAAAAGAAGCGTCATCTCCCTCCCCATTGAGTCCCAAAACCGCAGCCGAGGTGGAAAACCCGCAAGCTGAAGCGAATAACGGAGATGAAAGTGATGGAGATTACAAAGAACAAGCGGTATGGTTGAAATGCTTTTGTTTACCTAGTTTGATTTGAGTTACTGACTAATGATAATTCTTTTAGAATCCTGTAGGAGAAAAACGCAAGAGCGTATCATCAGATGGGACTTCAGATTCTGATCAAAGACGGAGTAAATCTGCAAGACGATCCTTAGGCAGTACGGGAGGAGAGGAAAATAATAATAATAATAACAACAACAAGAGGCGACGGCAGAGTAGTGCCGCCAATGCTGAACTTGTCGAGTCGATTGACGATCTCAAGGATAATGTACGAAAATCAGTCGCAAAAGCACTTGTGGGTATTTTCACAAAACATTCACCGGGCGAAGAAAAGGCAGCAATTGAATTGAGTCTAGAAATTGAAAATGCTTTGTATAATGGATTTGCATCCAAGGGTGCAAAAGAAGTTGGACAAAAATATCGTGATAAATTTCGATCGCTATCGTTTAACCTTAAAGACTCAAAGAATCCAATTGGCAAACGAGTTATCGATAAGCAGATTTCACCTCAACAACTAGTTCATATGTCGAGTGATGAAATGAGGAACCCAGAATTACAAAAGCTTGCTGAACATGTTCGTGCAGAAAGTATTAGTCAATCAGTTTTAAAGCAGGATGAAATGCCAAGGATTAGACGTACACATAAGGGAGAAGAGTTGGTCGAAACTGACGATGTACTGCCTGCGTCAGAAATGAGTGGACCAGCAATTCAGCCACAAGATGCAGCGAATGTCATTATCGCATCAGATGTTCAAAATGAACCTGAACCTATCATTTATGATCCGAGCCTCTCACCCGAGGGACCGGTGACACCAGGAAACGAAAGCGCTTCAGACGTGGAGGAGGGAAAGAAAACGTCAACTACAGCGGCAGTTCCTTCAATCGCCATGACGGACGATGACTCTCATCAGGGACCAGATGATGCGCACCTTGTTGTGCCGCCTTCGCCCCCGGAACAAGAACAATCAAGTATGTTTGATGAGAAGAATGGGGTCAATGGAATGATGAAGAATGCTGACGATTACGATGATGATATCGACAGGCTAATAAACGACAACAACAATAACAATAACAACATCAATGATACAAGAAAGGAAATATGGTCCGGAGAGATTGAAATGCCAGGTATAGCGGAATTTAAAGCGCGGGGAGCTCAATTAAGCGGGCCAAGAATATCAGATGAAACCTTATGGAGTGAGATATTACCAAGTCAACTTATTGTAGATGGACGATTACCAAAGGAGACAGGTGATGGATATTTAAACAATGTTGCAGCAGCATCAAAAGAGTTAGTAGGAGTGATATTCTCTCCAATGGATAATGAAAATCAAGAAGCATATAATAAATTATACGAATATTTTCTTACGAGATCGCGTTATGGAGTTATTAAGAATCGTCCAGGTGGACCAATTAAAGATGGGTATATAATTCCAATTCCTGAATTGAAGAATACGCCAAATTATTTAAATATTTCTCACCCAGAAAAAGATCATGATAAATTAAATGGTGGTGTTAATGGTTGGCTTATATATGTTGGAGTAATGGCTAGACCAGTAGCAAGTTTTTATTATAGTAAAAAAAGACAAGATTGTAATATACCAACTGAGTCAATGGATACAATCAAGAGATTAAATTTACCAGAGAATGATTTAAAAACATTGGTTGATATATTAAATCAAGAATATAAGCCATTATTAACAAATAATATTGTACTATCAAACCCTGCTGCTCTTTGTGTATTAGTTGAAGAGTATCGCAATAAGAGAGGATTGTAAAATCTATGTGTAATTATATAATTGTAAATTAAAACTTAAATGTATATGTATTTCTATTATTATTATTATTATTTGAATAAACTTTTTATCCATGATGTCCTTTTTATATTCTTTAAATCTGAAGCGAATATAAACCTTCTTACAAGTATATTAACAAGTGATCCAAATATAAGGCTTATAACTGTACTTGTAAGAATTATTACATTATATGGCATACTAAAATCTGGTGTTGGTAAATCAATAAGTAGTGATGTTGTCCTTAATGTATATTGAATAATATTTTGTCTTGATATAACTGTTGCAACAGCTGGTGCAATATCAAATCCACGATTAGCATCTGGTGGATACTCATTATTATATAAAAATGACTTGTCAAATGAATAGTCTAAAACAACTTCACTGTTTGCAGGGATTACAAGTGTTGTCTCAACATGCGTAGGACGACTCCTATCCACTGATGGCTGGTAATATATATCTTCTAGTATATCCTGTTGTTGTTGTTGTTGCTCTTGTTGTTTTTGCCTAATAGTTACTCTTAAAGTATGGAGATATGGTTTTACAAACCATGGTAATACTTCCATGTATACCACAGTAACAGGCTCCATTATAGGATTAGTAAAAATAGCTCTCATCCCTCCACCCTGCTGCCCGTAACCAGTTAGATATCTGTCAATATACACTGGTGGAGGTGCACCAATAGTAGCAACAGGTTCATCTTGAGTATTATTATGTTCAAACACAATATCCAAATCCTGATGCTTATCATTCAAAGTAAAAGTCATTTGTGTATGATTAACTGCCTTCCAACCAGGCGGCATATGTGCATGAATACAGGCAGGATTTGGATCAAGCATACATCTACCTTTGATTGATCTTGCAAAGATTTGACTTAATGACCACTTTTGTGTTTGAGTAGAATATGGTAATGGCATACATGTACCAGGAACTGAACTGTAGGGTCTTGAAATATCACATTCCAATTCATTGTATGGAATTGGAATTGGTACTGGATGATGTCTTCTTTCCAAAGTTCTACCAACATCAATGACAGAATTGACAGTTTGATTTAGTTGTAAAATACAGTAATTATCAAAACATTCAGCCTTGACATCCAAAGCCATACCCTGAAATTGAGTATCAAAGAGTTGATGACCATGGAGAAGACTTGATAACCCGGCGTACCCCTTACAAGGTAAAAGTTTCATGAACGGGGTCAAATTCTCTGTACATACTGGCTCCCTCGGTAATGCACCATAAAACAGTCTAGCATCTTTACCCTTGAGGTTATTATTGCCTTGTATTGGATATGCAGTAATAGTGAAATCAATGAAATTAAGTGAAGCACAAAATAGTCCTGAAAGTGAATTGACCAACTGCTTCCATTTTGCTTCAAGTGACGATGATGATGCCTCTTTATTAGAGTGAATCCATGCCCATACTTCAACCCCTGTTCCGCCAGTTGTTGACCCGTTTGAAGGCAGTTGACCCCACTGATGAGGATCCCAATACCCCTGGGTAAATCTTAGTTGCAAATTAAATGTATCAGTTTCCAACAATGCTTGTCCTAATGACCTTGGGAATATTCCATAATGAATTCCAGAAGTTGACGATGTTGATACATTTTCAATAGTATTGAATGTGAAGGATGCAAGTAATGCTCTCTTTGAAAGCGGCCTTATATCAAGATTCTCACTGTATTGCTGATCAAATGCTCTTATTGCTGTCACAGTTAATAATAGCCATGTAGTAATCAGCCTAATTATCATCCTTGTTGTGGTGGTGAGGGAAGGGAATTTGTCGTGTTGCAACACAACAACTACAAGTTGCAGTACATAATGCAATTTACCCCACAACCTCCTGGGTTACTACAGCATAAACTAACCCTATTTTGAAAAAAAACATGGTGTTCAGTTAAACCCAACCTTCATCATTAATCATACATATTTTTGCAACACCACCACAACAGAATTGAATAGGATTATCATTACAATTGACAGCGATTCATAAAAGAAAAAAATTGAAAATTAAAATTAAACCTATAATTACAGAAAGAATGATAACAAGAAAGAAAATCTGATGACGATGGGTTAATCTTGCTGTTTTAAAGTCATACTGCTCCTCTCATTATTCAAAGGTTATTTCATGGTGTTGAGTTTTCGCTGTCCACACCACCACAACTCTAATTTTTTCCTCCACTTTCCTCCCACCAACCACCACAAACAAACAAACAAAAGAGAAAACAGTTACAGGAGAAGGAGGGATTTCATTTTAACTCTTCTTCTTCCCCTCTGTGTAAATGACAACTGTGTCAAATAATAGTACTCAGTCTGTCTCTTCAGACTCTGCGTCTTCTCCCGCTGCTCAGAGTCTCGCTTTGGAATTAGAACGGAGTTTTAATCTCTTATCTGCTCTAGATTCAAGTCAACAACAACAACAACAAGATCAAGATTTATCATCGCCATCTCCTTCTCCACCTTCAATCACCACTAATGATGAGGATGATGGCTTCCATAGTGATGATGCTCATGTCAGATCATCTCCTCCTCGACCTTTAAATCTTTCAATTACAACCGGTCCGACAACACCACAATTAGTTCAACAAGAGCAGGATACAATTATTACTACTACAATACCTTTATCAATCGAAAAAATACCACCTCCTGAGCCATCTCCTGTGCCTTCTACATCAAGCACCACAGATACCTCCCAGAACGGAAACATTAACGATAAGATTGATCCACAACCACACCATGATTCAGCACTAGACGCCCAACCAACTTCTTCATCTACTACTACTACTACTGCTAATACTGCTAGTAGTCCTCCTACTTCAGCTTCTACAATGCTTTTGGAAAATAAATTATCCTCAAAAGTTCAAAATAACTTTGATAGACAACCTTCACAATCATCTGATTCATCGTCAACCGCTGCAAAGGATGGGTTTCAGTCATCATTCTCAGATGTACGTACACCTGATCATAGTACCTCAGCGACATATCGGTTTGCCGGATCGAGTCCACACCCCAATATCTCTGCAAGTCCAATCTCACCCCAAGTTCTTGGATCCAATGCTCGTGTTTTAGATCGTCAAAGCCTTAAATCTGATCATAGTAATACCCCAACGATAACTCCATCATCATCAAGGAGTATAATTAATGGTAATGGATCAAATTATTCTCTTAAATTTGTCTTTACCAATTTAGTCAATTCAATCAAGGGGTCTAGAGAATCGAAATCTCAAGAAGGTAGATTGGAAATTTCTGAACCTTCACATGTACAGCATATTACCCATGTCGCTTTTAATAGTGATACTGGTCAGTATACTGGTTTACCTGTTCAATGGAGGAAATTATTAGAACAGAGTGGTATTTCAGAAACTGAACAAGCTCAACATCCACAAGAAACTCTTGATGTTGTTGCCTTTTATGAAGAGAATAACACTCAACAACTTGATCGCGTATGGCAAAAGTTTAGTGATGCTCATATTCCATCACCTACAACAAACCAATACCCCCAGCAGCGATCAGATAATAACACAAATTTTGATTTTTTCGCTCCTGTAAGGGCAGCACCGAAACCACCGCCTCCTCCAGTGAAGCAACAATCTACCTCAACACCCCAACAGCCACAACCGCCCATGGCATCAAGGAAACCAAGTTCAGCGTCATCATCGACTCACAAAGTGATTGATTCACCACAGGAGCTACAAACAAGTCCAAATAACTTTAAGAAGCCTGAACAACCCAAAAATTTACCACAGGCACCTACAAGATTACCGTTTGAAGCATCACGGCGTCGATTCTCTGAAGTACGCAAAAGTAATAGTACAGCAACTGCTGCGGCGGGAATTGCAGAGCCACGTCTTGCTGCTGCTGCTGCTGCTTCGTCTTCCACTTCTACCCCCGCCAAACAAGAACAAGCTAGTTTGCGAGAATCACCTTCACAACGGCTGAGTCGTGAAGCCAGGAGACAGAATAAAGATGTGGAAATTATTGCGAAATTGAAGACGATATGCAAACCAGGAGATCCGACAAAAATATATCGAAATCTTAAAAAAGTTGGTCAAGGCGCTACTGGTGGTGTCTTTACTGCTTATGAAGTTGGTACAAACCTAAGCGTAGCAGTTAAACAGATCAATTTAGAGAATCAAAGTAAGAAAGAATTAATTATGAATGAAATTCTCGTTATGAAGGAGAGCAAACATCGAAATATTGTTAATTTTATTGAATCATATCTTTATCATGGGGATCTATGGGTTATTATGGAATATATGGAAGGTGGTAACTTGACTGAAATTGTTACAACAAGTTTAATGACTGAATCACAAATTGCACTTGTTTGTCGTGAGACATTATTGGGTCTACAACATCTTCATTCAAAGGGAGTAATTCATCGTGATATAAAATCTGATAATGTATTATTATCATTGAAGGGTGATATTAAAATTACTGATTTTGGTTATTGTGCACAAATTAGCGAAGGAAATCTAAAACGGATGACTATGGTTGGTACGCCATATTGGATGGCACCAGAAGTTGTCAATCGACAAGAGTATGGGCCAAAGATTGATGTATGGAGTTTAGGTATTATGGCAATTGAAATGGTTGATGGTGAGCCACCATACCTAACAGAAGCACCATTAAAGGCATTATTCCTCATTGTTACCAATGGTACTCCTCAGGTAAAAGAGCCAGAAAAGCTCTCTTCAGTATTGGAAAATTTTCTCAAATTGTGTCTTGAAGTTGATGCAACAAAACGGCCCACTGCTTCAGAAATATTGGAGCATGAATTTTTGCAGTGTGCTGATGAGGCCTATTCTCTAACTCCATTGGTTAAAGCAGCTCGACAAAGGAGTTCACAAGATCGGGGAGATTAAAAATAAGACAAAGGAATATTTATACGGACGCAGGCGTCAATTCTTTGAATTAAAAAAAAAGAAAAAGAAAAAGAAAAAATTAAAGCGAATATCGGCGCGATCTGTTTTTGAAAAAGAGGGAATATTTAAATAAAAAAAAAAAAAAGAAACAGTTAAAAGAACAATTAACTGCCATTCGATTCTTTTGTAAAGGACTTTTTCAATTTTTGTACATTGACTTATGTATTTGCGTTTTTATAGAAGATAACAAGAAAAGGTGAAGAAAAACCAATTTAGTGTGAATTTCTCTTGGTTTCTGTAGGATTTAAATTGGAGGAGAGTTTGGCAAAAAGTTGGGAGTAGATAAGTGACAGTACACTTCACTAGTTGACACTGCCTCCCTGTCAACCAGGTTAACCAAAGTTAGGCTGTGCTAATAATAACCACCACCACCACCATTTCGCTATCTCAACTTGACATCTTACTACCGTCCTCGTAATCCGTGTGGAGTGTGAAATTATGTTTCGAAGTTCTGCGCCGAATCCTTTAGACCAGGTTATTGGTAAGTGGCGATCGATCTACATACGTATATATATATATATATATATATTTTGAATTTGAAGCTAACTATTACCCCCCCAGCCCAAGCAACTGATGAACGACTTACGAGTGAAAACTGGGAGCTCATACTAAATGTGTGTGATCAGGTGAATTCTGATCCAGAGAATGGAGCTAAAAATGCAGTTAATGGATTAATCAAACGATTACAAAATAAGAATGCAAATGTATTAATATATACATTAACATTAACGAATTCACTTGCACAAAATTGTGGTACAAAGATGCAAAGTGAAATTGCATCAAGGAAGTATACGAATGCTCTTATCAAGTTGGGTACGGATAGGAGTGTTCATCATAGTGTAAAGGAGAAAATATTGGAGACAATGAGTCAACTTACACGACAATTTAAGAATGATGCATCTTTGGGGATAATGGCTGATGCGTATAATACATTTAAATCTAAAAATCCCAGGATCCAAGCCCCAGTGAAACCACAAAAGCATAGAATGACTGATGCTGATCGACAGAGGGAAGAAGAAGAGCTACAAATGGCACTTGCATTGTCATTATCAGATGCTAAAGAACCGTCATCATCCTTTCAAAGGCCGCAACAACAAGAGCAAAAGCAAGAGTTTGCAAATGAATCATCTACAAGTTTACCAGGACAGGAGCAGAGTGTATCAGAAACGATTGAATCTGAAAAGAAGGGTGCGGGAAAGACACCAGCGACAATTTCAAGAGTTCGCGCATTATATGATTTAAATGCAACAGAACCTGGAGAGTTATCATTTAGAAAGGGGGATATTATTACAGTTGTTGAATCAGTTTATCGTGATTGGTGGCGTGGATCACTTCATGGACAAGTTGGAATATTCCCATTAAATTATGTTTCACCAGTTGCTGAACCTACAGCAAAAGAATTACAAAAAGATTTTAATGATGAAGTTAAAGTAATGAATGAATCAAAAAATATTGAAAAGTTATTAACAATATTAAGTACAAATGATGTTCATGAGAATATTAATGTGGCTGAGAATGAAGAATTACAAAATTTATATCATTCAACACTTGCAATTCGACCTAAACTTGTTAAATTGATTGATAAATATTCTCAAAAGAAGGATGACTTGGTTGAATTGAATGAAAAATATACAGTTGCTAGACGAAAGTACGATGCACTTATGGAAGGTGCATTGAGTCAGTATTCTCATGCTCATCCTCCTCAACAGCAACAGCAACAGCAACAGCAGCCATTCTACTCAATGCCTGAACCGATAACTAATATACCTCAACAGCAGCAGCAGCAACCCGCAGGAACGAGTTCAAATTGGGCCCCAAATTATCCTCCAGTCAACAGCAACTTTTATCAACAACAGCAACAACAACAACAACAGCCACCACCGTCTGCACCACCTACAGGAAATACAAATTTCTATTCACCGAGTCGGAGCAATAGTATTCAACCAGGAATATCATCACCACCACCACCACCATCTGTACCAGCTAATAATAGTTTTTACGGAGTACAACTACAACAACAACAGCAACAACAGCCACCATCAGTCAGTGGAACACCACAACATAGTTTTTACAGACCTCAGTCAACTGAGCACCAGCAGCCAACTCCAACTCAGTAAATAGATTACGACCAGAAATTATAATTTTTATATTATTTTTGTTTTTGTTTTTGTTTGTCAATGTTGAATGTTGTGAACTGTAGTAATCCTTTTTTATTGTGTGGGTTTGAGTGCGGCTCAATGAAATTTTTTATTTTTTTTTTTATTTTTGTATAAAAGGGGGTCCCATCCTGCGGAAAGAGTTTTCTTCTTCATGACACGTTTTCCTTAAAAAAGAAAACAGATCCTCCTCCTTATTCACTGTATAGTTTAAACTAAATATGAACTTATATCAGGGGAAAAGGTAGGAGAGAATAATGCATGCTTCATTAAGTTTTAAACCTCATGCTGGCATTTTATTTTTTTTTTAAAAGAATGGCAGTAACTGGGAGCGGCTACAAATCTTTTTATTTTTTTTTTTTATTTTTAACGAGGTGGTTTTAGAAAATGTATTATTTGATTGTAAAATTATTGTATTATTGAAATAATAGAAAATGTTTTGTTTTGTGGTGTAAAAAGTGAAGGAAAAAAAGACAACAGAAAAAGGATTCTATGTGAGAATATTTTGGTGGTGTAGTTAGTACTGTATAGATAGGAGGAAAACAAGAAAAACAAAAAGTAAAATTAAACATCATCGCAACGAACCAAAAAAAAAAAAAAAGATAAATAATGTCTACGGCATACGAGCGAGAAACCCAGGTAAGGGCGCCCCCCTTTTTTTCAATTTGCAATTAACATGGGCAATAATAACTTAGCGACTATTTTTGAATAGAATAATCATAGATTGGAAGATTTAGCAAATAAGCTCACATCATTACGGCATGTAACTAGTGATATTGAAAGGGATGCAAGTCATGATCAAACAATTGATAGTACAGTAAGTACCACAAAAAAAAAAAATAAAATTGCAACATTAAGACTATACATATATATATATATATATATATATATATATATATTATTTCATTTACTGTGGTGCCTAACTAATTATTTTTAAGCTCGATATGTTTTCACAATTATCGTCATCTGTACGCCACTCATCAAAACGTCTAGGTCTAATGATTCAACGCGCTCCTAGTATGACAAAAGCTGTCTTTATTGTTATTGTTGGATTTTTCATTCTTTATTCTTTATATAGTTGGATTTTATAAGCCTCTTCCTCCCCTTGTTTTTTTGGTTTTGCATAATTTTTTTTTTTTTTTTTATTAGAATTTGGCGTAATTTAATGGTAATAATAATAATAAAAAATATATCTTATTACTTGATTTGCTAATAATAATCATCTAGCTAGCTATTGTTACTGCTCCTTCCACCACCAATATCTTGTCCTAATCTATACCCACCAAGATCCCTATCCCAATCAATCTTTGATCTTGTTACTGGTAATTGTCTTCTTAATCCCTTGAATTCATTCTCATTAAGATCCGCAAATGAAACGTGAAGTCTTGTTTGATAATCATTCTCAAATTCTCCAATCTTATCAATAATTTTTTCAGCATCTTTAACAATTACATTATCAATCTTTACTGATTTTGAACTTGTAACTCTAACATTCCCATCCTCATAATAATGTGTATCAACATGTACTTCACCACTAATAGAATTCGTATTATCGTCAATTAGATATTTTGATCTCCATCTACCACTCCAGTAATTCCCGGGACTAAATTTATTAGATACTAGAATAATTGCAACTTTCCCATCTGGTTGTGGGTAAACACCGCTTGCTGCTTGCGATACATAGTGTTCCAACGTATATTCATCCACTTGTTTAATCAGTTGATTGCTATTTAATGACGTCAGCAAAAGTAAGGCTCGTAGACCTAGGGGAGAGAGTTTAATGTTGAATAACTCACATGAAACTTGTCAAACCCTCGGGTTGGTATTCCTCCACATCTTTTGCTCTCTACTCACCTAGTTAGCCCTGTATACCGCGACCATCATCATAGTACAAAATACTTACATTATCCTTGATATCAAAAATAAAACTCTTTCCACTCTTTGTATCGTAGAATTTATTCCCGCCCAAGTTGTTGACTGATGTAATCAATGCTGTATCTTTACCACCCAATGAAACTTGAGTAAACTGACTAACATGGTAATTAAGAATCGCAGATCCAAGCTCTGAAACACTCCCTTGACCAGCTACGACTTCAATA
This sequence comes from Trigonopsis californica, assembly GCA_030574475.1. Taxonomy (NCBI): domain Eukaryota; kingdom Fungi; phylum Ascomycota; class Trigonopsidomycetes; order Trigonopsidales; family Trigonopsidaceae; genus Trigonopsis; species Trigonopsis californica. Next base: position 173,405 of record JAJMFC010000006.1, read on the forward strand.
TCTTGTGATTTTTTTGAACTTGGGTCAGCTCAGCCCCCAGCTTTTGTCCCCCCCCCCTGCTTTACACAACTCACCATCTAAAACTTCAGGAAGCTAAATAATAATAAGAAAAAATAAATGTTAGTTTTAATATACCGTATATCCTCTTATATGATGGACTAACTCACCTCTCCCGGCGGAGCTTCAGAAACAAACTCGGCAAGGATTGCTCTACTCATTACTTATGGGGAGTTGGTGGTGGTGGTGGTTTGGTTGGCTGGTGATGTTGTTGTTGTTGGGAGGAAACGTAGACTTGGATGGTTGTAGAAATTATTGTACTTTTTATAAACTATCAATTAAGCTACAACTGCTCTCTGGTGGTTGAGGTAACGACTGTAACATTGAATCTAAATCTTCTTGCATAGTATCATTACCTCTTTGGTGGTGATGCTGCTGCTGCTGCCTATAGAGTGATGGTGGTCCACCCCATAATAGCTCATCGACGTCTGGGAGTAATGAGTCCTCCTCCTCCTCCTCCTCCTCTTCCTCTTGTGCATGTTGCTCCTGCGGCTCATCATCATCATCTTCTTGTTCCCACCACTGTGAACTTTTAACAATATCATTTGTTTCTTGTCGTTGCTGCTGTTGCTGTTTTGTAGGTGTAGGTGTTGACTCAAATCTATATTTAAAGTGACTTGTACGATTAAATGGTGTATACTGTGGGGATGAAGATGGTACCTCTAATTTTGCACGTGTCCGACGCGGTGTTGTTATTGTTTGTAGAGGTGGTGATGTAGTAACAGTATTAGGAGCTGTATCCTCATCTTGCACTGCTGACAAAGATGTCTGACTGCATGAAATAATTGATATACCAGACTCAGTCCTACTAGCTGGTTTCCTTGAATGGGATTGAGGTAGTGAAGATGCAACTTGAACTTGAACTTGCATTTCTTCCTTCTCCTCTGGTGTTGGTATACTTTTACCCTTGGTTATATTAGAAATTCCTGCTGATGCGAGAAAATTTGAATCAAGCTCTGATAATATACCTCCTATTGGTGGCCTTTTACACTTGCCTCCTCCTCCTCCTCCCATTGTAATTGTTGATTGTCGACCACTATTGATACGCCTACTACTATATCCCCGACTTTTAACTACTTTGCCATCTCCGAATTTCCCTATCCTGCTCTGCTTTGTCATTTGTTTTGTCATTTCTCTTGTAGATTGACCATGTGCTATTTACTCAAACGCGTCGCGCGACGCGTTTATTTTTTATTTTTCCTTTAATTTTTTAACTTCAATTAATTCAACTATGTAAAGAAAAAACAGAAAAACAAGACAAACGAAACCGCTTCCTTTCCTTCCCCACCACCAAATCAATAACAACTATATCATGATAATAAAAATTCTCCAATCCCCTCATTCACTGCAACTTTCAACCTTTCACGTAATACATCTAAACTAGTATAATTTGGTAATTTAAGATAATTTGCACATGTCATAACACTTGGTAAATAATCATCCGCAACTAATGGATGCTCATTAGATCTTAAAACAACTGTAAGCCTTGGTGTTAATGCACGGAATCCACCAATTGGTAAATTGGGACTACCAGTAACAAATTGTAAGAAATGCCTCTTTTCATTGTTGTTAAATTCACTCATAACATAAAGTAAATTCTTAAAACTCTTGCTTTCATTTGTATATCCATGTTCTGCCTTGATTGTATCAACAAGAACTTGCATTGACCAATCTTCTTGACCATTCCCATATATTACTGTTAACTCCCTTGGTGAAAATCCATGCATAGATTCGTATGAAAAGACTTTTGAGAATCCTTCTTTAAACGCATTAATTTGTGCTCGAACTCCATGACCAACTGTAAAATCCACTACTCGATGAATATAATCACCAACATTATCAATCGTTACAGGAATTTCTCCACCATCTTCAACAAGTTCCACATCAGGAAATCCTGGTAATATAAAATCTAATGCCATATCCTCAATCATAACTTCATTGTCATATCCATTACCAGTAAGTTTCTCTAAAAATCCTAGCGATTGTGCAAGATGCTTATCCACCATTTCTACTTGTGCAATACTTGGTTCCTCTTCAAATGTAGAGTTTGCAAGTTGAAAAAATAATGGATTAAAGTTAAAATCCAATAATCTCGAATCAAACAATGCACGGGCAACAAATGTACCTAAAACTGAAAATAATCCCAACACTCTTTGGTATTCAGAGCTATTACCTTTTCCGTCCCATGGCATCGGGAATAAACCATACTTGCCAAATGCATACTCAGAATTTGATGGACAATCATTATCTCGCCACATTTTCAAACTCCTCTTTGAAAATTCACTACTAACCATTGAATAAAATTCAAGTGTTGGCCCTAATCCTGTACCTTCTTCATCAAAGTAATGAATCTCAATAGTTGCTGGAGTTGATGCATATGATTCCATCAGCTTAATGGCACTTTCCAACATGTGACTTCTAGATAGCTTTACTTTTTGTCGTGGGATATTCCCTAAGCGAGCACTTCGTGTTTCTCGTCTCTGTAAGGAAGAAGAAGAAGATGTTGATGATTGTGTTGATGATCGCATATTTGTAGATGATATATACCATCGATGGAACGATCTTGAGTAGCCAAACGACGTCGACTCGAGGAATATTCGCCTCGTATCTAGAGGTAAGACAAACCCATAGAAATTGTATATATCAATACTCCATTTAGGTAGACTCCCACTCGTCACAATCAACGGATCCTCTAAAAGACTATTCATCTTTGCAGTCAACTTGAGATTTACAAATACATCTGGTGATAACCGTTGGACAAAGTGTGCCATATGTTTGGAATGTGAATCTTCAGATGATGCTAGAGAATCCTTTAATAACCGTTTACCATTCGAGTTGAGATTGTGTAAAACGCAAAGTAACTTTAATATTTTAGATGTAAACTCATCTTTTTCAATGCCTCTTGGATCTTCCGCATCTTCAATTACGTACTTTGCCGATGGTGCCAATGCTTTATCTTTCCTTTCTGCCGGATCTCCTCCCTCAATTTGTTTAAATTCAATGGTAAAAACTGAGTGCCACATGGATCGGCTCACAGGAGATGAATCACCCCGCAAAACACACTTACCTTCAGCACTGGAAGGATTTTGTCTAGCATTTTCCAACTCATTTCTGAAAATAACTCCATAGATTGAATCGTCCAAATCGATAGGCTGACCGTCGATAGAATATTTGAAATGCCAAGCACGAGGCCTTGAGTATCCACCACCTCTTCTTGATCCACCAATAAAAGCACCTGCAGCAAATGGTGAAGTATATCTTAATATATCCAAAAGCGAATCACGATCCCCAATTCTGTGTATATCGCTATCGTTACTACGAGCTCGATGATGGAAATGCTCTTGGTGACTAGACCCGATGTCGTCTTGCCCTCTTTCTTCTAAATGATCAGATGCATCCATAAAATCTTGCGTCTCTTCATCATCTTCGCTAACTTCGTCGATATTTTCTTCCCCGGCAGCATTTTCAATGCGGGATTCTTCTCCTCTTTCATTTTCAGATGTGGGCACGATTTCCAAAGTACCAGGTGCAAGATCTTCCATATAACCAGAGTTAAGATCACTAAAATCTGGGAACCAGCTCGTCAAAGAAGATCGCGCAGGATGACCACCAGGACCACTCATTAGGAGTGTCTCTTTAAGACAACGATCCAACGTACGGAATGTACCCACTGCATGCGCAGAGATAATCAAATTTCGTAATGGGGCAGCAAGGGATTCATCTGTGTTGACCAATTTAATTTTGATTTGTTTGGAGGACAGAAATGACGCTTGCTCTGATGAATCACGGCATCCTTCATTAAACAACGAACTTCGCATCTCAAATGACTCATAGCGGCCAAGTGCTTCTTGCACCTTGGAAGTCAAACAATGGAATGGTGTCGTTGTACTTCTATGATGGCTGATCATAAATTCCCGAATGAAAGTTTGCCGGAGTTTATCATCGTCATTATCGCATAGAACATTAAGCAATGCATCCAGAATCCCTGAATGAATTAATTGGAATCCTGAAATGCACGTTTTCGTTGAGGGATTGAAATATTTCTTTAATGATATGATTGACTGTTGCTTACTATCTCCATGAACCAATTCAGATGCGAGTTGCTTCATTTTATCAAGAGCATTGGCATGGTTTTCGTCTGTTCCTCTTAATTCGAATTGATGCTCATGAATTAAATTGAGTAACTTTTTGGCAATCCTAGCACACCTCGGAGATACAGTAAACTGTTCCTCGTTCCTTGCGTTTGCCTCCGATCGTAGAGAATTATTATTATTATTAGTAGTGTTATTATTATTGCTATTGGCAGCCAGTGCCTTATCCTTATCCTTGCGTTTCTTTTGGATCTTATAACTCTTCAAGATACCAATAACTTCAATAACAATTCCCTCATTCTCAAATTGATCTAGAAATGTGTCTGAGAAGTTCTCAAAAAGACGATATGATGCATAAAGAGCACCGAATACAAGGCTCATGTGTTCTTTTCGAGCAAGGATACATCCTAGAAAACCACAAAGATCAAATTTAGCTAATGTTTTTTCGGGGAATGATTGATCCATGCTGTAAATAATTTTCAGGATCGGAATAAGCGATCGTTGTCGTAATGTCAAGTTAACAGTACTCGAATAGACATCCATCAAAGTCGGAAGCATGACACCTAAGAACTTTTCAACGACCTTAGCATGGCTATTGAGTAGATTGAACTTTGCAGTATTGATTTCAACATTCTCGGGGGTTGAATTGACTGGAGATGATCCATGTACAAGAACATTAAGTTCAGATTCAAATGGTAGCTGGGGGAGAAGATCTGAAACCAAGTTAAGTAAACCAACAATTTGATCAGCCGGTTTATGAATCAATGCCTGCAAAATATGTGATTGTCGGTGAGTATCTTGCTTCAACTGGTCAGCATCTTCAACAAGAGTACTGTTTGTTAAAATGTGATATATGACATTGCCGACGCCAGCGTCGAGCGTTGCAACAGATAAAGTTGGCGATACTTTGGCCACAATTGACAAGACAGCGAAAAGATGAGAATGAATTTTTGCACCTGCAACACTTGATGCTCCCGGAGAAAGTATAACAAGAAACCGCTTGATAACATCTATGTCTATAAGCTCCTCCAAGAGGTCTTGATTATTCTTGTAATTTTCAACAATTCTCCAAATGCATAGGCAGCCTTGCTCAACTACATCTTGATCACTTCCATTGAGAACATCTCTAATCTTTGGCATGACTTCTTTAATAGTTGAAAATTTATCAACTGAAAGATGCTTGCAGCAGTTGGCAGCAATAGTCATACAAGTTCTTTGAACACTGGTTGAAAAAAAGTCAAGGTATGACATACATCCGAGAAGTCCACCACTGCTCAAGACAAGTCTCGAATAATGTGAAGATAATTTCTCAAGAGTTAATAGCGACTGTTCAGCGACATCAATGAACTGGATTTCAAGCAGTTTCTGACAAAGAATGGGTACAGCTCCAAATCCTACAACAGTGCTAGCAGCCGATGGTAAAACAGAAAGGAGATTGCCAAGACAGCGACAAGCAAGAAGGTTTATTTCTGGACTGTCTTCATATAGAGGATCCTTAAGAATAGCAACGAGATACTTCGCGCATGAATTAACTGGAAGTTTGGCAGAGAGAAGATCTTCAGGGGTTACAAGCAAGACTTCGGAAAGATCTTGAAGAGAAATCATGAGCATACTTGGATCTTCATCCCTTCTTGCAAGGCTCTCAAGAATCTGTCGGCATCTGGAGGCCAATTCACTCATCATGCCTGACAGTGCAAGGAATGACAGATCGAGGCCAGAACGACCACCACCGAATCCATATTGTGCCAATCTATCGTCATCATCGTCATCGTCTTCATCGTCTTCATCGTCTTCATCATCGTCATCTTCGTCATCGTCTTCATCACCGTCGCCTACTTCCTCGTCTTCATCATCATCTTCGTCATCTTCAGCCTCATCATCTTCAACATGCTCTTGATCTTCAGTACTCTCTTCTTCAATATCAAGATCGGGGCCTTCATCATCATAAGGCCTGATATCTTCTTCTTCTTCATCATCATCTTGCTCATCATCATTTATATTACCATGATGTTCAGTAAATTCAATTCCTTCATGAAGGTCATTGTCGCTACTAATGTGCTCTGGTGAAGTTTGCTGCCTATCAATGTCCTGGTCAGTCAAGTCAGACGTATGGCTTTCAGTTGTCGCACTTGGGCTAGAGATGGTGTGTTCAAACAGATCATCACTCTCATATTGATTATTATGACTTTGATATTGTCTTGAGAGATCTGAATATCTTGAAGAAGGGTCACTTATATCATCTCCACCATCAACTTCAACATCTGATGGGGTAGGATCTGCATAAGATGAGCGTAGGAGAGATGATCGTTTTGGATCTCCCTTATTATATTCTCTACCAGAAGTTCGATGACGGTGTCCTAGATTACTGCTATTGGGTTCGCCACTTCTGCTGCGAGAGGATTTTTGGTGTTGAGATGCTTTATTTGCTGCTGCATCCAACGGAGAGGGATCTGTATGCTTTGCTGAGCTTGAATTTTCCGAGGAACGTTGCCTACTCTGATTTCTTCCAAACTGTGATCTCATATTTCGTTGATGAGATGAAGAAGCTTGAGATTTGAGTATTTTGTGCTTGCTAGACAAGTCTCTATTATGATGCTCGGAAGGTCGAAAGAGTGAAGAGGAAGAGGATGGCCTTCGACGCTTCAAGGTAGAGGAGATTCGAGAAGAATTAGAGCGAGTAGTTGATGTCGGCGTAGATGCTCTAAAGAATTAACAGACGGGATTAGCGTAAAGAAACAGATAAATAGCACATAAAAATAGCATACCTTTCAACAAAAGAGGCGAATACAGCTGGTTGTGTAGAAGGAGCAGAACTGAGGACAGTAGACTGACTAGAGCTAGAAGACGCCTGATGACCCTTTCGCTTTTTATAGGACCTTGCTTCCATAAGCAGGCAATTCCACCAGAAGAATAATAAAGTCTATCACAGATGATGGCTCAATCACTGCTCAAGTAATGGGGAGGAGTGGAGAGAGAGGATTTGCAAGTCAACTGGCGACAATATGAAAAGCAGAACCTGTGTGAGCATAGACTAATGGTTAGCAATGAATGAATAAAAGAAGATGTTTGAGACATACAAATACCAATAAGGTATACGATTATTACGCTCAAGTGGCAAGCAGGTAATAATTAATAAGATTAATCCCACTTGTCAAACTCCTTCTCGTATTTTATTAGATGAGTATATGTGTTATAAGCAGACCGTTGTTTGTTTTGATGATGTTGTTCTGATTCTTATCTTTCGGTTCGGGTAATCAGTCTACCGATCGATGGAGAGATCACAAAGGTTGCTTTGTGTTGTGTCAAGTTCAGGTCGTTGTCGGGATTTGGGACCACCGCTGGGATTCCGAGGCGATTCAAGTTCGACTAGGATACGGACTCCGAGACATAATAAAACATAACCGTACAATCGGAAAAAAAAAAATATTTTTGGTTCTATTTTCTATTCTCCACTATATATATGTATGTCAATTTTTACAAGAAGGAAACCTACTAACTACAGCTTTAGATATCCTGAAGTAGGGGATCGTTGTATCTATATATTAAAAATTGCGCTTAGTAAACTGGTTATTTTTGATAGGATTAGTTTTATAAGCATACCTGTAGTATTTGCCAGAAAGTGACTTAGGTCCAGCAATAGCTAGTCGAGCAATGACGCGGCCAGGAACCTCGGGAGGCAGGAGTTGGCCTGACTTTTGCAGTTTGATAAAGTTATCATGCTCACTTTGGCTCATACCAGATTTGACTACCAGTAGTTAGTTAGTATTAAGAGTTGAACCATAGAAGGTAATGCTAAATAAAAAGAAAAAACTCACATTTCTCTCGGATGTCTCCTTGCATTTCAGTGTCCACAACACCCTTTGAAACAAAAAAAAAAGGTTAGAGGGCAAGTGGTTTCTATGATTCGCATCTGCAAAATCGATAACTTACTGGGGCTATTGAGAAGCTGCTGATATCAGGTTCTTCATAATCGAGTGTACCAGCAATGTGGTTAACAGCAGCTTTAGATGCTCCATAAGCTCCCCATCCAGACTAGAAAAAGAAGTAAGACGTTAGAAACAAAGGGTGGAAAAGGAGGACATTTAGAAGCAGGCATACATAGTAGTGCGTAGAAGCACCGGACGATGTAATCACAACACGGCCCTTGGTTTTTCTCAATTCTGGAATAGCGGCTTTAATCTAAAGGCAGGTTTAAAGACTGTTAGCTGCTACCATTGGGGGATGATAAAATTTGCAAAAAATTGACCTACAAAGGACACGATAGAAAAGACATTGACGTTGAAGATCTTCTGCCATCCCTTAAGGTCGGCATCTGCAAGCTGATCAACAGGCTCGAGGATTCCAGCATTCAAGATAACTCCATCAAGTCGGCCAAAGTCATTGATTGCCAGAGAAACAGCCTGCTTGGCAACGTCTGGACTAGTAACATCCCCCAAGACTTGTCTGATATTTTTCATTTGTTAGTACTAGAAGATATCCGTTGAGACATTTTCACATACCGGAGCTTATCGGCATGGGTAGTCGCTAAGAAGGGAATTTGACCCTGGCTTCTCGACACAGTAATAACATTGACCTTCTCAGTCGAAAGGAGGTACTCGGCAATACTGTATCCAATACCTGGGGAAAAAATTGTAATGGTGACATCAATTTAGCAAACAGCGAAAAAAAATTTAAATTTGTGATATATATTGGTTATCATTACCTCTAGATGCACCAGTAACGATCACGACAGGATAGACCATCTTTGCTTGATATTATACACAATAATTCACAAGGTATCAGAAAGGTGACTGGGTTAATTGATCGGAATAGTTGGTTGGATCTATCCGGGTTGTTGGGAGGTACGTATGACTAAATCTCAATTAGGTTAAGGTTGTTTGACAGGCATCTCGAAATCTATGGTAACATACAAGCAACAGGGTAAGAAGGCGCGCAAGTTTTGGTAGGACATGACAATGATACGATCCCCCACGTAGAAAGTAGAATCTTTCTTTGTATATCTAAACAACTACGTTTCGGGGCAAATGGCCAAGTCGATCCGCTGACATTCTCCGGTCAAAAGCAATCTAAAAAACAGTTCTATAGAGAAATTCTGATGTATATACACAGTACAGTACAATGCTAAATGCTTCTTTTTAATGATATGATGGAATCCTTAGAATCTCTAAGGAGCGTCTTGGTCTCGGCTCTTTCAAGGCTGAAAAATGCCGAAGTTACAGTTTCTTCATCCTCATCCTCTTCTTTAACTTCCTCTTTAACTACCAGTTGTGCATTTATGTCGTCTCGTTGTTGCCCAATGGTCCAGCCCCTCTCTTTCCTATGGGAGTTTATGAACTCTGCCAAGGCAATGAGTTGATCTTTTCTAAATCCTCGAGAGTAGGCAGCTACCCTTCCAGAAGTAGATGGCATAACAAAAACTCGAGAACCTCCAAATGTTGGGATGCCCTCGGGGTATTCATCTTGCCATCCAAACTGAAATCTGATTTTGCTCCCTTTATTTGAAGAACCAAGTTTACGTCCAGTCTTTGAAAAGTAAATGGATTCATATATCCCCTTGCCAATAAGACATACACAGACTGGAGAGTTATCTGAAATCCTTGCTTCCAGAGCTATGACTGCATCGACCATCTCATCTGCAGATAATTCAGATCCTGTTGCTGTTGGCCGCCGGATTAGATTGGTTAACCCTAATGCCCATTCTTTAGGTAAAGATTGATCGTCTCGAAAGGAGAGTCGCCTGCTAACACATCCACTTTCAAATAGCAAAGGCCAAAAATGATTTGTAGGCCCTGCAAATGCATGACCCTGACGAGCAGTTTCCACACCTGGATTCAACCCAACAAATATACATATTAACCCAGGAGCAACTGCATCTTTAACATATGAAAGATGCGCATACTTTTCTGGTGGAGCATAAGAGTTGTTCTTCCGTCTTGCTCTTGCTTCTATCTTCTTTTTCATCCTTCCTTTTCTCTCGAGCAAAGGTTGGTTTTTGCCCCTAAATTGATTTTTTTTTTCTTTTCTTATCTAATCTAATATCCCAACAGCATTAGTCACGTGCAATACCCCGATAAGCGAATCCTCCCAAGTACTGGTATTTCATTCAATATCCTCTTTAATTATAATTCATATACCGGTTGAGATTTCTTCTTTTATTGATTTTAAATGGAGGGTAAGATTATAAGTGATTTAGTAGTATTTAAATATCATGAAAATGGGATTGGGGTTACCGAAAACGGGGCTCAAGATGTCAATGTGGATACCTTGATTGGGCAAGTCGAACAAAAGTTATGAGCTTTCATTTTATTTTTACGTTTATCTTCTCGGATGAATAGCATTAATGTTCATGGTGCTTATGTTTTGATGGCATGTTATAAAAGTAGGGATAAAATGGCATGCTGAGAGAGAGAGAGAGAGAGAGAGAGGGAGTACTCTAAAGAACATTATGGCTCCTTGTATTACAGCACATGCTCGAGTGCACGCGAGAAGAACTGCGACGGTGACGGCAGATATACCAGTCAAGAAAGTACGCAAGGGGACACGGTGTTGCACAGAATGCAAACGTCGCAAGATTCGATGCGATAGAGTGGATTATTCTCCTCGGACTTCTACTGCGTGTATGCAGTGTAAATCACGCAATTTGGATGATCGCTGTAGGCCGCAGTTCACCATTATTAATGGTCAACACGTATATACTGAGATTACAGAAAGGAATCATTGCAAGAGAGCAAGTGATGATATACATGGCGGTGACAGTGATAGTAATACCAGCGGCAAAAGTCAGCAACAGCAACAGCAGCTTCCTGTGCATGCTAAAAAGGCATGTCTGTCACTCAAGCAACTTATCGGTATGCCATGCATGGATCAGCGATGGGCACTTCCGCCATGGACAAAATCTGATAAGGATGCATCTTCACGACTTCTTCTTAGTGCCTTCAACTATTGTCGATCTGTTTCAGCAGCTCATGATTTTGTGATTGATACACCAAAGATTCAGAGATACAATCAATTTGAGGATGAATATAATCGGTTATATCTTTCATGGGATAGTTTAAATTTACCTATATATGCTACACAACTTATGCCACCGAAATCAGTTTGTGATCGACTTGTAACACGATATTTTTCAAGTGATAAAGCTTGGTTAAGAGTTGAATCGTTTTACAAGGAATATTCAGAATTTTGGTCTTGTACTCAGGGTCTTGATATTGTCAAGATGGCACTTGTATTTATTATTTTAGCAACTGAATGTGTCACACTTGATCAAGATGAAATGAGTGCATTATTAACTAGTGATTATCAAAATATTAATTGTGTTGCATTGGATTCAAATCGATTATTTGAAGCTTCTCATTTACTTATTGAATCAGTTTCTTATCCAACTTCTAGACCATGTCGCTTACAAGTTGCAACTATTGAAACAATGCTACTTCAAGCTGGTTATTTGTATCAGGTCAATGTCGATGTAAAGCTCAAGAGGAATAGAATTTATGAAGCACGAAGAATTTATCACCTCTTGGCATCTTGTGCAATGTGCACTACAGACACTCCTACAAGACAGCCGCTTGAGACTAGTTGGTATGCAAATGTATACTATCAGCAGAATCCCAAGCTTACAAGTGATGAACTATGTCGTCTTAATCATGTACGTTCTTGCATTGCTCTTATTAGTCAATTTTGTACAAGTTGACGTATCTATATTGAATATATTCTTATATGTATAACAAGACTTGTAGAACCTGAGCCGAAGCCCCGCCCCTCAACCCACCCCAGAAAAAAGAAAAAAAAAAAAAACGTAATTAAAGCAACATAAATCGTTAAAATAATTAAATGCAGAACAAAAAAAGAAACAAAAAGAATCTAGATGGCATAATAAGAATTTTTATATCTTTATAATAGATGAGCACCGTCGCATAAAAATTTCTCGCAGCGTGAAAGAGAAGAAAGAAAAACCTCTGCTCACGATTTCTTCTCTTCTTCTTCTCGAACCCGCTCTTGAGCTTGTTGAGCAGCAGCAGCAGATGTTCGCGGTTGGATTGGAGGACGTCTACCAATGACTTGGTCATCATCAGCATCGTCATTATTATTATTATCAATCACATGTTCTTCTTGTCCTTGGCCAAAATGTACATGCTCTTTACCGTGGAACTCAACAGGCGTTTGTACAAAGCTAGCAGCATCAACACTAGTTCGACGCCCCAATGGTACATCATGACTACCCATAGTATTTGTTCGTCGTCGACTTAATCCTCCTCCAATTGTCGGTTGCCTTCTTCCAACCGCAGGTGTATCAGGCGGTTGCTCAGAGACTGACTGTATACTATTTGATGATGGCTGAGGAGGAGGATGAGGACCAGTAGTAGCATCACTATGATGATCTAAATGTGCACCAGTAGAATGACCAATATTACTCGATGTAGTTAAATTTTGTATATCAAGTTTTGGAATCGTCCTAATTGGTACTTCTCCTGAATTATCCTGTGATGTAGAATTTTTGCCATTGGCAAAAAATGGATGAGGCGATGGATTACTGTACTCGCTCTTACTTTCATAATTATTATCTGCTGATCGCTTACCAAAAAATGTTCCTTCTCCTGGATGATGATTAATCTCTGGGAAGATGGGATTTTTAGAATCTCCAAGGGTGAAGAACTTTTTATGATACTCAGTTATACCTGCCATAGCCATTGCACGGGCAATAGCAACATAATATTCGTGTCTCTTTTGAAAAAAGCATGAATCTGAATAACTGAATCTGAAATTGACAACAACGTATAAGCTGAGAGAGCGAACTTGTGGTGCATCTGTCATACCAACAAGAGCAGGAGCAGAATAATATCTTGAATTTTGATCGACAAATTCATTGACAAGACTTGAAAGACGTCCAATTTGTTCGTCAGTAACTCCATGATTGACTTGTACTGATATAGGACAAACTGATGATGATGCTCTAGAGAAATTATTTGTCCATACTGTATTAAGAACAGAATTTGATACTTGAGAAATAGCTCCATCAGTAATACGTATAAATGATGTATATAGCAAAGATAAACTCTTAACTGTATACCAAGTACCTCCAATATCAACTAGATCACCAATATCAAGTGGATGCTTTGCAAAAAGGAATATGACTGATCCCATAAATTCCTGAGCAGCACTAGTAATAATAAATGAAAGAGCAAGCAATGAAGTACCAGTAGTTGCCAAAGTAGCGCCAAGATTTGGAGATAATTGAGAGATAAAGACAAAGACAGCAATGACAAGAACAACACAACGTAAAACTGAATGAAGCTCCGATATGGCATAATTGACATCTTTTAGTGACTTTACCACCAATTTACAATCCCTCTCCAATGAAACACATGCATTCTCAGTTTCTTCCATTGAAACATCCCCATTAGAATCAGCATCAAGAAATTCAAACAACTCTCTAGCTTCCTTCTCTCTATCGGGTCCCAAAATATCAATCAAGTCATCCACATAAAGACTAGTATTCCCTTCAAGTACCATGGATTGCCAAATTCTCTGACCTAAAAGACGTGAAGCATATTTTGATTGAAGAGCTTGACGAACAACCAGATTACTAGGCTTAGGTTGAGTTGTAGCCCCCCCAATAACACCCTTTGCAGCATGACCAATGGCAGCACCTGTAGTTTTTAATCCATGTCCAGCATGGCCAACAATTCGTCGTTGATAAGATCTGAAATTCTTTGCACCAGAAATTAATCTACTGTGATGGTGATTATGAATATCCCTAGTTGGAGCTGCCTCAGGCCTCCCTGGTGAAGAAGAAGATAAATCACCATATTCCTTCTCATTAGAATAAGAGTCTTCAGATGAACCAGAAGATCCACCTGATGAGTGTTGAGAATGATGACCACCATCATTAGCTGGTTGCCGAACTTCTGCAGGGGCAGGAGTTGATGGTTGAGAAGGTGGAGTAAAACCTTTTGTATGATTACGGGCAACAATATTGCCGCCCAAAGTGCCAAAATTAATAATTGCTTGAATAGTCTGATCGAGATCTTCAAATTCAGGATGAAACTGAGGGAATATACTAAGTGATGCATCATAGAGTTTGCGAACCTTATCTTGGCGGTCATTATTACTTTGAATTCTTTTTGCCATAGATCTTTCATGATATGAAAGGGAAATAAGCTGAATTAAGACACGCTCACCAAAGTAGATGACTAGAGAAATAAGAGTAGCAGAAAGAACATGATTTAAATTTGTCATCCAAGGTTGCATAGTACGAAGATCTCGCTCTCGTGCAATTGGATTACCAGTCATCATTGGCTGAAAAGTGAGAAAAGTACAAAGAGCCCAAAAGACTAATGCTAAGGGATTCTCAACAGCTGCAAGAATTATAGCAAATTTTTGATGTGAAGGAGCAAAAACAGCTAAAATAAGTTTTGCAGCATATGGTATATAGTGGGTAACAACTCGAGTAATCCAAAATGAAAGCCATGAGACTTCAACCCAAAAAAAGAGCCAACCTAGGCTGACATTGCCAAGCATGGGCAAAGGCTTTTGACGCCACATACCAATAGCAAGTGGTACAAAGAGAATAGCAGCAAGAGGAAACCAGTAGACAAAATAACGTACAATCATATGAACATTGACAACCTTGTCAAACGCCCTCCCCAAAAGGAGAATGGCGCTATTGTTCTTGTTTGTCTTTTCTCTAATCTTTGATTGGCTCAACATGTATCCTCGTCGTTTCTGTGTTGCTTTGATGGTATCTTCAGGATCTACGGAAGTAAGACCAGATCCGATTGCAGCACCTGCACATCCAGCACCGTCAGTAGCGTCGAGGAGTTGCTTATGCTCGTCAGTAGTTGGCTCGACCTCCTCCTCGATAATTTCGTCAATGGGGTGTTGGTACTCCGTACTGATTCTTTTGCTTAGTTGTCGAGAAAGTCTCGATGCTCGGTTTGTTGGCGAAGAATATATCGAGCCTGCTCGGCGTATACTGTCGCTAACTTGGTTGAATAAAGATTGTTGTTCTCCGTGACCACTCAAATTTGTACGTTGAGATCCAGATGGGCGAGTAGATCGAGTATCCGCGCCCTCATATGAAGGATCTGGTAATTGGTGGTCGGGCTGCATATGCTGGGGTTGCCCAATTTGACCACGCTCGGGGGACGATGGCAATGCCCGAGGAGGATTCTCATGCCCGCTAAGATTAGACATATGGTTTTCTTGCCTTGATAAAACAAAGGGTCTTGGTTAGAAATATTTCAAACTATCTTTTCTTTTTTCTTTTTTAGCCCTTACCGAATGAACAGCTGATATGGCTAACAAAGTCCTCGGAGATTGCAAGATAAAAAGCGAAAAAAAAAAAAAAACCGAAACAGCAAAGAGCGGAATTGAATCTTTAACAAGCAAAGAGACGATATTATTTTGTCCACTCAAGTTTCACGTCCTTCAAACAAGGGGAACAAAGAGAAAGATGTGCTTTTTTCCTTCAACAGGGGAAGAAAGTCAATGGGAGTAACTAAAAAAGAAAAAAAAGGCAGTACAAATTTCTCGGGAGATTCCACCAAGGGAAGAAGAAAATAAGACTGTAATAATAAAAAGAAAAGCGATAGTATAATGGTTGTCGTTGTTGTAGAGTACCGACCGAGGAGGTTTTTAATTCAATTATAAAACTAAGATTTCAATGGTAATGCTAAAAAAAAAGAAGAAAGACCCATACAGAGCGGGACGAACCCAAACAGGGAAAGGCTCTGTTCCTGGATTCCTTAATAGCGGGAATGGGCTAAACCTAATTTAGTGATTAAGGGTGCATATCCCATACATAAATAAGCCAAAATTAACGCGTCAACCTAAGAAGCTTCTTCTTCTCACTGTTGGTGTCCCCCCCGCCCGCTCCCTTGCTAAAGCACGGCGCGCGTGCCTTGATTTTTTGATTATTTTTTTTTTTCCTTTTTAGTTTTCATTCCAAGACAATTATCATCACTCTTCTTGGGCTGCTTGTGTCAAACTTTATTAATTCTACATGTCGCCCAATCCCCGTCAAAGATGCTTTCGTTATCTTACTAAATCTCTTATTATTTCTTTCGGGTCAAATTTTTCTTGTTTTTCCCACTGCCTCCCCGTTCTGCTTCCCCGTTGTAATAACCTGCATATTATTCTATGCTTTCTGATAATACGTCATACTTGACTTCATTGTGCAGAACAATTTGCCTTCCCCCAGAGTTGGTACATCTGCACTAACAGGCAAGCACATATAATAAATACCACATGAATAAGATGTTATATTCAAAATTCAAAAATTACTCAAAAATTCGAAAGGTTCTCTTTAGACCATACCGTTCTATACATTTTTAAATAGCTCACAGAAAAAAAAAAAATGAAGAAGAAATATATAAAAAAAAAAAAAAACCGTCTATCTGCATTGTGAGCGGACTTTCTTTCCCCTAAAAAATTGTATATCCTCCATCAATGATAATGTCAGTTCCAGTTACGTATCCAGAAGATGGTGAAGCCAAGTAGATACATGCTCCACTTAGCTCATCAGGATCTCCCAATCGTCCCAAAGGAGTCTTATCCCGCCATTCTTTAAATAATCCTGTATAAGCACGATTAAGAGCAGTATCCATGTAACCTGGTGAGATTGAGTTACAACGAATACGGTGGACAGCCCATTCGGCAGCCAAAGATTTCATCAAATGACGCACACCAGCCTTGGAAGCATTATAAGCTGATTGTGGTTGAGGCCAATTCACAATTGTACCAGACATACTAGCAATAAAGACTATACTTCCACCTCGTCCTTGCTCAATCATATGACGACCAGCAGCCTGAGCGCACAAAAAGGAACCATTGAGGTTAATATCAACAACTCTTCTGAACTTTTCTGCAGGATAATCCTCGGCGTGGACAAGATCTGCAACACCAGCGCTACAAACCAGGATATCAATTCCTCCAAGTTCTTCAGCAGCAGAATTCATAATTTCATTCACAGAAGCCTCATCTCTAACATCTGCCTTATAAAATAGAGCACGAACACCATATGCTTTACTCAAACGCTCAACAGCATCAAGACCCAAGTCATTTTGAACATCAAGGATAGCAATACCCTTAAGTCCCACAGAGCAAAGACCCTCGGCCATATTGAATCCTAAACCTCGAGCACCACCAGTTATGACGGCATTCTTACCATCAAGTCGAAACCTGCTTAAAAAGTTTTTGGGGTCCAATGTCTCTCCTAATACTGGAGGAGCCGGTGCCTTGTCGGGTGCTCCAGGCACCACAGCCTTATATCCATGAAAGTCATCACCTATTATGACAAAGTTAGCCAGACTATATTACTTGACAGCAAAGCGGCATTCCAATTGGGGGTCCAGTATGGTCCCAACAAGACAATGACAACGTACATGTCTTCACCAAGAGAAGCGCCGCAAAACAAATAAATAACAAAGGAAAGACTTACCTGGTGAAGCCATTGTGTTTATGGTAGTGTGAGTGATTTAAGATAACGGATGAATGGATGGGACCAAGTGGGAGATATATATATATATATATATATTTCTTCAGATTATAGAGTTTTATTCTCGACCCGGAAGAAAAAGAGATCCTCCTTCTTTTTTTTTTTTTTTCAAGTGGCGAAATGTACCGGATAGATAAGCGGGAAAAGAGTTAGTTATTCAGACTAACGAGAAAATATCCCAGTTGTAAAAGTTCCCCCTTTGTTGGAAGTGAAAATGAAAGATCTGAGAATCTCTTCATGTCAAGTTGCACAAGAAGTCAAAAACCTCCTTTTGTCATGGCAACCCCATCCTCCCTTTTCCTTACGTCACAATATCCCAAAACCATCAAAAAAATTTTCGTCCTCCTGCCATTTATGGCATTAGACTAGCCGGATATTATTATTCTCAATAATATTCTTTTACTTGTTGCAAGATTGGGTTAAAAGTTTATCCGAGTTTTTTTTTTTACTTTTCCGTGCCTGACAAAGGGGATCGACTACGGAAGAAGTTGTTGTTTCTTCCAGCGGATTAGTTTGGTAAAAACAGTAAACAAAAAAAAAAAAAAAAGAATTATTCTTTACTAAAAAAGACTAATTTACAACTTCCGGGTCGCTATGTATTTTGACTATCCCGACCAAAAAAGTACTGTATTAATTCCGAGTGTGGATGGGGGGTGTGGGGGGGTGAGAAAAGAGAAGAAACAACAGACCAACAGGTTAACAGTACACTGAAGAGACAAAAAATTAAAGAAAATAAAAGATTAAAAAATGAAAGAAAGAAAAAAGACCGCACTTTCGTTTTTTTTTTTTGCGAATTAGGCATCATCATGAGCTCTCCACGTAATTAGCAGGGAATATACCTTCCCTCCCATTGATTCGTCCAGTCCACCAATCATCTGTAGAATCTGTCTTTTTAGTCACAGTGATGATATCTCCTTTGCGGAAACCAAGATCGCCATCCTGTTCTCCTTCAAATGCAAACTTGGCTCGCACTTGATTTGATGATAAGCCTCCGTTGGAAGCTGGACGCGCGGGCCGACTCGGAGGTCGTGATGATTTGCCTCTGCGGCTATAGTAGTCATCATCGTCTTCATTATCTTCATTGTATTTGGGTTTAGGAGCAGAAGGACGTGAAGGTGGACGAGAATCATGACTTGGCGATCGATCGCTATAAGTGCTTTCAAAATGGTGCCGTTGGAATCGACGAGTTCTCGAATTATCGTAACCTCGATCATAAACATTATCTTCCCAAGATGTATCTCGGGCTCCACCTCCTCCTGCGCCGCCGCTACCTCCACGTCCACCTCTTCTAGGACTTGATCTATAGTCATCATCAAAATCATCGTCATCAACTCGACCACCCCGTCGCGCCCTCGAGGGACTTTGACCAAAACTGTCATTAGAGTATGTACGACCAGCTCCTCGTCGACCTGCTGCACTACCACTGCGGTAAGATTGGTCATCATTAGAATCAGTGATAGAGGGTATATCGTCGTAAAGATCGTCTTCATAAGGATCAAAATCACCAGAGAACACCCTCGATTCCAATACTCGAAAGAGTCTATCGGCACCTGGAGGTGGAACAACAGCTCCACTCAAGAGTTGTTTTGATGTACAATCATTTCCGTAAAACTTGCGATTAGCTTCTCGCCTTTCTACAAGAACAGATCCTTCAAGAGAAACGCCAGCAAATAGACCTTTTGTCTTGGAGTAAGAAAAGACAGCAGCAACATTTCGAAAATTTGCACTTCCAGCTGCCTCGGCATTTCGGCCCAAGGGACCAGCCGCCACAGAGACATTACCTCCTAGTGTTATGCTACCAAATTGAGAGAATGATTGAACGGCAGCCTCAGTATTGAGGATCATGACAAAGTCCGTCAGCTCAGCGCCAACTTGTCCTCCAACTCCAGCCCTATAACATCTAGATTAGCCACAAAAAAGAAAAAAATAACAGCAAGTGCATTGAGTATGCATCAGTCTTTATCTTACCCAGCAGTAACAATAGCCGAAGGAGCAGACCATCCTATAATTTTAATTTTTTGCTCTTGGTCAGTTTTCTTTCCTTAATAGTCATTGATTTTGATTGACTGACTCACCTCCATCAGGAAGTCGAGCTATTACAATTCCGGAACCTGCCCGACCGGAGAAGAGAAATCCCGCTTTAAGAACCGTCAAAATGACAAGACCCTTAGCTTCACGCAAAACTTCTGGAGGGATGATCTAAAGACGATAGGGGTTAGTAACTGTAATCATTCCGAGATAAACAACCCAATACACATTGAGTAATCTGATATCTAACAAACTTGTGACAAAAACAAAAAATAAAAATGAAGATGTCAAGATCGGTAATTCTCACCTTGTCGGGACCAAAAACTTGGTTTGGTTTTATGAAAGAGGCAAGGATACGAGCGGCCTTGCGGCATTCGGCCTCCAAATTCTGAGGAACAGGATTATTTATGCCCATGGCAAAGAATAATCAGTCGGAATATCACACAGGAATGGATCGCTATTAATCAGCTTATAAGTGATGTTTGGCCGGTTGGAATCAACCTGATATTGATGTGTTGCCGGTTGTTGTTGTTGTTGTTGCGATGTTTCTAATGGGGATGGGATGGGATGAGAACGGGGATTGGGTTACGTTGACTCCCCCTAGTTAGCAAAACCAGACAGGAACAAGGTTGTCAGCGGCTTCCATTCGGAGGCAACAGTTTGCCGCTCACACGTCACAGCTGCCAAAGTAAAAGGCTCGGCAATAATAACACTAAATCTAATCTTGGGCTCAGCTTACGAGTCTAATGGTGGTTGTAATTTAGCTAGATATATTATTAGTAATGATTCGTAAGAGTTTTGACAGCTCCGCAAAAAAAAAAAAAAATTCATCTTCAAGACAGACTCATATTCATGAAATCGTTATGAGCATCTGATATGTACTTTATCCCCCCGCCGGTACTCCGTCGAGCAGCAGCAAAGCTCGCTCGCGGTGATCCAATAGGACTATTTTGTGGTTGTAAGCCTGGGGATACGGCTCGTCGTTTCAGAGATTGTTCATCTACTTGTACATCCCTTCCAGGCTTGCGCTTAAGTGGCTGTCTTTCGACCTGCGGAGGAGGAGGAGGAGGGGGAGGCTGTGTTGCTGCCAGGGGTTGTGGGTGCTGTGGTATAGAAGCAGCGGCATGATGAAAGGGAGAAAACTCGGAGCCTGAGACCGGGGATTGTGAGAGGGAATGTCGATAGTCACTATTACTATTATGACTGCTGCTACTGCTGTGATTTGGGTTGTAGTTGTTGTCATTGTTCTTCGCCCTTAGCTGATCCATGATGGACTGGCGATCATCGTAGTCAATGATTTGATGATCCCCAAACTCGGGGTATTTACTATCATTCATACTTATTTCATGTTCTTCTTTGGGCGATGTTTGCGCATGTTGTTCATTCTTATTTGCTCTGTCAAACTGTTCGAGCAGTGTCCGATTCAGACAATCAGACTCAACATCGTCTTTAAAAGATTTGGTGACTGCTGCCTCTGAGCGCAGCTCAGATACAAATGGAGTCGACTCCTCCGACAGTTGGTTCAACACACGCATCAGCATTTTCGGCCTCGGTCTCAAATTGGTCGTCCGGCTTACAGGGCGTCTAACTGGTTCTCGGAACCCAGAGTATTCACCACCACTTCCACTGCCACCTCCACCTCCACTATCGCTGTCACCCCATGATGGAGATCGAGCGGCAGCTTGTGAATCTGGTGGACGACACAAACTATTAGTATTTGGTGGTTTTGATGGACTTGGATTAGCCTGCTGACGCGAAAGAGTTTGCTTGCTTAACCCAGCCCCTGTAGATAGTGGAGCTGCCACCGATCCCCCAGACCACCCAGACACAGTCTGAAAAGATCGTAAATGAGGAGGATTCGGAAAAGTAAATCGAGCGTTACTCCCTGAACTCATATCGCTGGTATCGCTCATGGCGTCATCGTCAAAAGCAGCAGCTGTCAGAGGCCCCAACCGCATACTGGAAAAATCAGGCCTTTCTGGAGCACCATTGTTGTGATTTATCGAAGATGAAAGCCGCCTTGTATCAAGACCATATCCGCCAACTTGGTCCAAGTCATCGTCTTCGGAACTCGACGAGCTACTAGGATGACGGGAAATCTGCCGGGGATTCGAAATGGCTTTACCTAACCCAGATACCGCGGAACTATGACCGAATGCACCAACGGGAGAATCCAGTACAAATGAAGCTCGCCGAGACGAAGTTCCGGCAGAAGATGACGCAGCAGTTACTGACTGGGTTGGATGGTGAGGAGATACCGCCGACATCGGCGAAGATACAACAGGAGACATGATTTGATATTCGTACGAGGAAGAAGCTGGCATATGCGCCTGCTTTGGGCCTTGATGATGGTGATTTTGTTGCTCACGTCTATCTGACTCGCCGCCACCGTCAATTCCTAAACCACCATTGACGCGACTAGTGACAGGCTTGAAGAACCGTTGAGGAGAAGACATTCCAGGTGCTTGAAATTCTTTTTCCAGCTCTAGCCCCTACCACGAGTCTGGTTCATTTGGCGTAGTTAAGCTTATCATAAAACCCGAGAAGTTGGGAGTTGATCTGCTCCCTCCCCCCCAGCATGGCTTTTTGACATGTGACTGGAATCCCATGTCATCCCATTCCATCCCCATACCAATTGAAGACAACAATGAATGGCTGGACTGCTTCGCTCATTAGTCAAAGACTCATCAAGTAGCGTATTTCCTGTATTCGCCTCGGCAGGTTCATTTCACTTATTTCTTGATCTTGTTTTCGATTTGTATGATGATTTCGTCTTTCGTGTTGGTGATGACAACACCAAAAAGGGCGCCCTGATCATCGTCTTTGGCACTGAAAAGACTCCTACCGATGAGCTTGCATCTTTATTGCCACGTGGGGATACTAGTTTATCAGATCTCGTGACCATCAGACGTGTTTTACTATCCCAATCTGTTCAGGTTGTCTCTATGCCCTCAATTCTCCATTTTCGTGCCTTTATATATGCAAAGCAACATCTCTTTAAGGAATATTCAGCCATTTTTATATGGGGCATTATATCAGCACATGAGACTCTCAGTTCTGAATGGTCCTTTCAAGGGCTTTCTAAATCTTTAGCTGTAACTTGTGATTTTCTCAATCTCAACTCGCCGTCTGAGGCTCCTCTTGTAGTATTCGGCGACACTGATACTTCGTTTCAGTTACAGTTTGGCAACCTCAATATCAGTCCTATTGCCTTGTCGAAAGACCAGCAGCACCCTTCCTCCTCATTAGCATCCTTTCCGACCAGCAGCACAAGTCCCCGATCGGGCATCGACACGGGCACTGCTGGTCAGGTCCCCGTTATGTGGGCCCTACGCCACTACATACGCGTGTTTTTATCCCGACCATCCGCGCAAATTAGCTGGCGGGTCTACGAATTGGACAGGTAAAACTCTTTTTGTCATTTACAGGAAAAAGAAAAAAAGCAGTAAACTCCAAAACTCCAAGTTACACGTAGAATCTATTATACAAAAGTCTAGTTTCAAGCAACACTGGTAAGTCGATCTTCCATCTCAGCAATGTATAGATTGACGTGGGCACGTAGTTTATCGTATTCAATACTTGAAGTACGGAGTTCATTTTCAAATGATTCTCTCTTTTCTGCCATATCCTTCTCAAGTTGATCAAGATACCCTCGTTTCTTATCCATCTCGCTCATTCGTGCCTTGCGTTCGTCAACGAGTTTTGAATATGTCTCACTCAGTTCAGACATCTTGCGTTGTGCTTCCCGTTGTTTAGCCGTTGCTTGCTGCCGAAGTCGCTCGTTGCGATCCTCAGAACTTGCCAACTGCCGTTCAAGTTGTTGAATTTTCCTATCAATATCATGTTGTTCAATTGATCTTTGATCCTTCAACTCAATGAATCGGTTGAGCTTCTTTTTAGCCTCTTCATCTCTGGCAAGTTCAACTTCACATTCTTCCATAGCTTTAAATGCTGCCTTGATTTCTTGTTCGAGTTGAATCAGTACATCTCCAGACGCTCTAAATGCTCTGCCCCTTTTTTCTATCGCTTCGAGTTGTCTCTTTTCTTGTGCCACCTTATCTGATAAATCCTTGTTCATTTGCTGAAGATTATCTACCGATTCATCAGCATACGGCTTTATCTTTTCCACTTCCTTACGGATCTCTTGAAGTTGCTGATCCCAATCATCTAGTCTGTTTAATAGTCTCTGTCGCTCTTCTTTGTACGTATTATGTTCCACAGTGAGCTGATCATGGGTTTTCTTAAGCTGCCATAGCTGAGATTCAAGATTTGCCTTTTGCTCCTCTGCTATCTTTATAGTGTCGCCCTCGTTTTTAGCTCGTTGTTCCATGGCAGCAATTTCAGTTGTAAGCCGCTTATTTATTTCTAACGCGCGGTCATATCTAGTAAGATATGTTTCTCTTCTTATCTCGAGGTCTTCTGATTTTGTCCAATGCTCCTCTCTGAATCGAGCAAAATTGACAATCGCTGAAAGGATGCGTCTTGTCCTGAATGGGTCAGGGTTTATGATGTCGTTGAGACAAAAGTCTGGAAATCCGCAGTCAAGCAGGAACCTGTATAAAGCGCGTTGCAAGCTTATAATTGAGCAACCATCAAGCAAAGTCTCTGGGTATTCAGAATCGCTCGTACACGCTTCTATCGTGGGTATTGTGTTACTTGGGGTTATGCCCAACAAGATGTCAGCGATATTCTCAAACAAAAGTTGCATCAATTGACCTGTAGGCTTTGCTAACGACTCCTCTGTAACGGCAACACCTGAGTCTCTTAGACAAACTGCAATCTCTTTGACATCTAGGATCGGATACGGATCATCACATCGTGGGATATCTGAATGGTACAGTGTCAGTCAAATGCTAAAAAAAAAAAAAAAAAGAAGAGGGATCCGTATCTGACGTACGTTTGCGAGTAGATCCTCCGTTGGCTGCAACTCCACCTGAGCGATAAATTGAGCTTTGTCGAGGGTTGTAATCCATTGCTGCGTGTGTTTATTTCTCTGTGAGTGTTTGCCGTTGGACGTGTCGTGGAAAAATAAACAAAAGAGCAAAGTCGTTGCCAAGGACAACGCGCCGCACATAAAACCCCGATTCTATAGGAGGAGGAGAAAAAAGATCTTGCATCGTCATTGCTCGTGGAAAGCCGCTAAGTCCATTCGCGGATCTTTATTTGACAGGTTCTCAAATTGGAATAGCTTCGCCAAAGCTACTCGGACCGCGTTGCATTATGAGAATCTTCTTTTCGCAGTGTATTTCCTTTGAAAGCAAAAGCATCGCTGAGAGTTGCATTGTAGTCATTGATCTACGGCTAAGAATAAGCACATAGTCATTAGTGTAGCTGACATAAACAGACATGGGCAACTTAGGAGACGCGACTCAGAGACGTGGCTCATTTTGGGACCGGCACTATACTCAATAAGGGATAGTGAACGTTGACTTTTGTCAAAAACGAAAAGCTACTACGCCAAATAGAAAAGATCTTGAGCTTGGACGTTACGGATATCACCTTAGATAGTTATATATAATACGATGAAGCCCTTGTCTTGGTTTGATCATATTTAGAGCTGTTCTTTTTCTTTTTTTGAAGAGGACTAGTAGATGAGCGTGAGCATTAAAAGGTACAAACAAGATCTGACTTCTCTTAACAATAAAAACGGTCAGCAGTGGTGGGTCACATTACATATTACCGTGATCTGCGGGAGTAAGATCATAATTAAATTTATTTTACGCAACAACAAGTCAAGCCCATGACGAGCAAGCAAACAAACGGACATTGTAAGGAGATGTTGGTATTTCGACGCGTCAAAGATCCGACCGAAATTGTTGAATGCTTTAGAGAGAATGGGGAAGCGTGGCGCGGAAAGCTTTCCCTTGAGGATTATATTGGTCGTGAAATGCATATAGGAGCCCAAGCTGGAACTTATGGAACTGCTCTCTCGTATTGGGTGCTTGTTGATGAGAAGAACAACATTGTCAGTGCATGCGAGACATTGAGAAGGCCAGCGATCCGCACGGAACTTGGATCAGATGGCACTGTCAAGCTTTCTCATGTCCGCTGCTACACGCTATCGGTAGTGTTTACTCCTCCAAGATATAGAGGGAAAGGGTATGCTAAAGTGATGCTCGCAGAACTTAACAAAAAGCTAGATGACGAAATCGAAAAGCCTGGAGAGTTTAGCATCCTCTATACAGAAGTAGGTTTTGCCTACTATCAAGCATTTGGCTATGAGATTGTACAGGATCCTGATTATGACTACATCTTTACAGTGAATGATGATGACGCCTGCCAAAGTGAGGAAAATAATCAACTTTTCGATAAGACAGGGCTCAGATATGTCTGTTCTGGATCAGATCTCGATCAGTTGCTGCAGGATGATCTCGACATGATGATTGAGTATCTCAAAGCCTCGACTTTGAAGGATGGCAAAACAAGAGTCGCTGTAGAGCCACATACAAATACTGTAGGGCTTCTTCATGCCCGGGCGAGCTATGTACGTTCAAAACTTAGGCCCTCGGCAGTTGGACCATTTCGAATTGGAGCACAGGCGGGAAACATGTATATCGTGTGGATGCAGGACTACGACAAGGATTTACTCAACATTTTACGTCTGGGACAAACCACAAAGAGCAGTAAAAACGACAGCAGTAGCGACCGTATAATGCAGTTGGATGCATTACTCGCAGCTGCCAAACAAGAAGCAGCACATTGCAACTTTACTAAAATCGTCTTGTGGGGCCCAGAGGCTCCGAAATGGATGACTAATCATCTCAGTGAAAAAGGTGGAGGATACTGCCAAAAGAGGTCATCATCTCAAGCGATGATTAGGGATTATCGAGGTCAACATGAGCATCAAATAATATGGGAGTTTTGTGGGAAATACGCGTGGTTTTAAATAGCATTTTATTTATTATTATAAAGCATCACACAAAAACAAAGTAATTATGCGTGATATCAGTGGCGGACGTAGAAGCTTGATCAAGCGGCACCACTTTCAGATGGGCCAATCAGATGCGTTGCAATTTCTGCTGACTCTTTTGCAGTCAGCATGGTGTCGGGAGTGCGGCTCACGGCGAACCTGAATCGGGAAGTGAATTAATTGTCTCGTCCACTCCTTCGCAACAACAATAGCAGACAAGGGAGGAAAGAAAAAAATAAGAGCGACACTCATTCATTCTAATTTCCCATCCTTCTTTTTCAAAAGAGTGAGAGCGCGACAAGGGTTACTACAGTGGTTAGGGTCTCTTTCTGGTAAACCAGATGCATTGTTTGACAGTACCACGACAACCCATTCCTCCCGGTAGATAAAAGCCATACCCTAAAAAACCACTCCTCGAAAGGAGATTTTTTGGAAAGTCTTTGAATAAAACTATAGAGGGTATCTGTTTTATGGTGGAAAATTGACAATCGACTGTTCTACATCATATCGAATCGCCTTGTTGTATACTACTATATATATCCATTGGGGCATTGTTTACAGATCACATCACCATAGTGGCGAAAAGGGACACCAACCAATTTTACAAAGGCTGATATTTTTACAGAGGTAAATATCCAAGTCTCTAGAGTATTTATTTTTTTATTTCCAGCATAGCAACCCCATGACTGGTGAGGAGACCGGCAATCTCCAGAATAACCAACAGGATAGAGATACTACACCGACAGAGACCAAAGCCTCACCTGCTAGTGACCAAACCAAAGGGAAAAGTCCCAAATCAGACGACGCTGAAAATATGATTGCCGTTCAACGATCTCAAACTTCATTGGTGGACCCATCGTCGAAGGACATTCCTGCAAACCTTCCACGTAAACAGACCGACCAGACATCAACAGATACTGTTAGCAACCCACCGTCACCGTCACGGACGAAACCACAGTCTGAAAAGGCAGCAGTACCTCTGGAACAAGCGAAAGCCCCATCAGTGCCTACACCGTCTGGGCAAACAGAGACAACAACACCATCTAGTCAACGGATAGGATCCACTGGCCAGGTGTGCTCAAACTGTGGTACAACATGCACACCGCTGTGGCGGAGAACTCCCGATGGCAAAACAATATGCAATGCCTGCGGATTATACCTCAAGGCACGACATGCACCTCGCCCTGTCAACTTAAAACGGCAACCATGGGTTACGCGTCTATCATTTGTCTATCCCACGTCGGAACAGGGTGAATCATCTGGAGGCGAGGCTGGACCTAGCGACAGTGCAGTAGGAGCTACAGCTCCGGCATCATCCTCCCAAGTCGGTGAATCTACAGTGAGCTCGAAAAGCCATGATAATGAAGCGTCATCATCATCAAATGTGACAGGTACAGCTGCAGGAGGAAATTCTCGTGGTCATGGAACATGCCCTGGGGAAGGACGATGTAATGGTACCGGCGGTCTTGAATCTTGTAGCGGTTGCCCTGCTCTAAATAATCGGATTGTTAAGGGTTCATATATCGCCAAGGGGGCTAGCGAAGGTGAAGCTGCCCGAGAATCTCCAAGTGGTTCTGATGCCGGGTATGTGGTAATGTGCCAAAATTGTGGTACAACTGTAACTCCATTATGGCGAAGAGATGATGCAGGACATACCATTTGTAACGCATGTGGTGAGTATTTTTAGTCCTTGACTTGTTATAACTTTGAATTTTACTGACTGGCTTTACAGGATTATACTATAAGCTGCATGGATTTCATCGGCCAATAGCTATGAAGAAGGGAATAATAAAAAGGCGAAAGCGAGGATTCACCACCTCGGATGTACCGATGGAGTTTCTTCAACATCAACCTCCAACACATGAACAAGGTCAGCAATCAAGGCAAGAAGGCGTTGAACAACAATCTGGAGAAGCAACATCATCGGCTGAAAATACTAAGAAGAATTATAATGCCGAAGCCAATGCTCAGCGGACGGAAGAACATGCACCACCCCCTGTCGACTTTACCCGGTCATTTCGAGATATTTCAGCTTCGACTCCGCCACCACCACCACCTGGAGGATACCAACTTGTGCCTGTAGGGCAAATGGTGCAAGTGCCTGCACCACCACCACCGGGGCCACCGGGGGGTGCACCACCGCCACCGAATATGTCTCGGATGAGCCCCCAAGTATATGGGTATCCACGGCAATCTCCTCCCCGGATGGTGTATCCGCCAATGGCAGGTGGTCCTTATCATGCAGCACCTCATCAATTACAGCATCAGCATATGCAGGGAATACCAGTTGCAATGTATCCGACAGCTTATGGATATGCCCCAGGATATGAAGCGCAGCGGCAACCACATGTACCACCCCAACAATCGCATTTACAAGGAGAGCGACCACAGTATGCTATAGCGCAAGCTTCAGGCTATGTATCACGGACACCATCAGCCGGGAGTTATGCAAATTACAGTGGGATGGAGAATAGTAGTGGTGGTGGTGCGGCTGTTGCTACATCAAACGCAGTAGCGAATCGGGAAAAACAAACTACAACCGCGGTATACCAAAGTACAATGGAGAAGGAAACAAGCGGCAAGGAGAGTGAAGATAATAATAATAATAATGAAGAAATTAGTAGTGGTAATGACAAGAGTCAGCAACCTCAAGAGCAAGCAAAGACGACAAGTGACGACATGAGCTCGATCAGATCGATATTAAATCCTCCATCATCCTCATCATATCATGCTCGAGAGGAACTTTTGAAACGGGTTGGAAGTGAAGAAGAAGGTAGTAGATTGGTACCACCAGAATTACCTGAATCAATTCAGAATGATCCAAAAAAACTACGAGAATTTATTAGTAGTCGAAAACGTGAATTGGAAAGATCAATACGTAATCAACTTGTTGAATTGGATGAGTATGAGAAATTATTAACATCGACAAAGGATGAAAAGAGGAATGAAGAAGAAAATCAAGGTGAATCATCTGAAAGAGGTGAAAGTCAAGATATAAAGAAAAGTTCACCACAACAAGAAGAGGAAGGGCCTGATCCTAAACGTCGAAGGAAGGAGTCGTGAAAAAAAAAGAAAAAGAAAAGAGATAAGAGTAGATATATTTATTTATGTGTACATATATATAGTAAAGAAGTGTGTTGTTGTTTTTTTTTGTGTATTTATATGTGCATGCATTGAGAGACAAAGAATGAGTTTTATGTTGTTGTTTTGTTTTGTTTGCTTCACAGAAAAAGAAAAAAGAAAAAAGAGAAAAAGCAAGGCTTTATCAAAATATTTTTGTATATTATATTATAGAATGATAGTAGTATATAATATGATGGTGTTAGTTA